>VWPU01016085.1:0-35397 GCA_013398955.1 Callaeas wilsoni
GCGTGGGAGGGGCCAGGACGCCGGTTACTCCGGGACTGGGCGTGAAGCACCGAGCACCGCTACCGGAGCTAGAAGGTTCGCGGTAACGGGGACACCCCGCTTCATTCCCTCGCCGTGGGGACAGGGACGAGGCGGGGAGAACTTGATCTTGGACTGGGATGAGGAGAGGGGACGGCGGGAGCTGTGCACGGCGGACACGGGACGGGGGGTACACGCGGGGACCGGTGTGACACGGAGATGGGGATGGGTGGGACATGCGGACAGACACTGCGGGACACGGGGACAGCGATACCCTGGGATGGCCGTGGGGATGGCTGGGACACGGGGACAGATGGAACAGGGGGACAGTGGTACCCGGGCGTGTAGGAATGTGGGGGCGGTGGGACACGGGGACAGCTGTATCCCGGGCTGTGGGACTGCCACACCTGAGGGCAGGGGGACAGTGATGCCCTGGGATGGCACACTCGGGATGTGGGGATGGCTGGGACACGGGGATAGCTGAGACGTGGGGACAGCTGTGCCCCAGGGTGTGAGGACAGCCACAGTGAGGCGGCTCGAGGTGGCAGGGATGTGGGGACAGCCATCCTTGGTGATGTGGGGAGATTCAGGACACAGGAACAACCATGTCCTGGGAAAGTGGAGACTGTTGGGATAAGGGGACAGTCCTACCTGGGGACACGGGGACAACCATACTCCGGAATGCTGTTCGTGGGGACAACTGTGACACGGGGACATGGCCACTCCTTGCTCTCTCTGTCCCCAGACCTCGCGGTGACCCTCATCCCACCCCTGCTCCCCCGGCCACCCACGGACCATGAACGTGCTGGCTCCGGTCCGCAGGGACAGGGTCATCGCCGACCTGCCCGCGGTGAGCAGGGGGACACACCAGCCCGGGGGTGACCTCGCCGAGCCCCGCGGTCACCCCGGTGTCCCTCTTTGTCTCCCTCACAGTGTTTTCGGAAGGAGGCCGCCCTGCACACCCGCCCCGCCTTCCACCCCACAGTGGCCGGCGCCTGCCAGGAGCAGCGGACGGGCACTGTGGGGTCAGTCCCGCGTGCTTTGGGGTCCCCACCGTTGGGATGGGGCAGTGACAAGGGGCCCGCGGTCCCGCCAGCCGCGGGTGGGGGTCCCCAGCGTGGGCGCCGCGTGGCTGCCGGCGCTGCCTGATGCCGAGCCCTGCGTCACGACACTGGAATGCGGCGCGGGGGGGACACGGGGGGAACACGGCGCGGGGGCGGACACGGGGGTCCGGGATGAGCCGCGGCGGGCGGGAGAGCCGGGATGCAGGGCCGGGATGCAGAGCCGGGATGCGGAGCGCTGCGGCCACGAGGGGCCGTGGGGTGATGCCCGCTGACCCTACGAGCCCCTCCGCCCCCGGGGTCAGCCGCGGGGGTGCCCCCCAACCCTGCTGAGCCGCGCGTCCCCCTCGCTGCAGGTTCAAGATCTCCAAGATCATCGTGGTGGGCGACCTCTCGGTGGGGAAGACCTGCCTGATCAACCGGTAACGGGACCCCCGGAGAGGCTTGGAGGGGGATGGCGAGTGGGGGAAGTGACCCCTCTCCCCCAAAGGGCAGCAGCACCTTAGGCTGAGCCCGGCTCCAGCCAGACTGCGGTGCTGGGCACTCCCCGGTTGGGGGGCACTGAGCCCCCAGGGGTGGGTTGGAGGGGTTCAGGGTATGCTGATCCCCGCCACAGGTTTTGCAAGGACACTTTTGACAAGAACTACAAGGCGACCATCGGGGTGGATTTCGAGATGGAGCGGTTTGAGGTGCTGGGGGTGCCCTTCAGCCTGCAGCTGTGAGTAGGTGCCAGCCCCCTCCCCGAACACCCCTGTGACCCCCCCTCACCTCCCGCACCCCCCCAGGTGGGACACGGCCGGCCAGGAGCGTTTCAAGTGCATCGCCTCCACCTACTACCGGGGAGCACAGGGTGAGCTCCCCACTGCATCCCAGCTGCCCATCCCACTGTCTCCGTGTCTCCGTCCCCATCTCATCCCTCCTTCCTCCCCCTCCTCCTGTGATTGTCTTCGATGTCAACGATGTGGGGTCCCTGGAGCACACACGGTAGGTGACCCGTGGCCATAGAGTGGGACCAGGGATGAGCCTGGGGGCCTTAAGGGCTGGACAGAGAGGGGTTGTGGGACTGCTGTGGTGTGTGAGCACAAGGGCAGTTCTCAGGCAGCAGCCGGTGACAGTGGCTCCCACAGGCAGTGGCTGGCTGACGCTCTGAAGGAAAACGACCCATCCAACGTGATCCTCTTCTTGGTGGGCTCCAAGAAAGATCTGAGCGTGAGTGTGTCCCCTTCCCCTTGGGCAAACTCTGCCCTGGCTGTTCCTGTTGCCCACCCACACCCGGCTCGGTTGGCAGACACCAGCACAGTACAGCCTGATGGAGAAGGACGCTCTCAAGGTGGCCCAGGAGATGCAGGCGGAGTACTGGGCTGTCTCCTCGCTCACTGGTGAGTCCCAGCTGGGTGGGGGGATGCAGATCTCAGCGTCCAGCCAGGTCAGGGGACACTCAGGGGATCTCTTCCCATGGGCAGGGGAGAACGTGCGGGATTTCTTCTTCCGAGTGGCGGCCCTGACCTTTGAGAACAGCGTGCTGGCCGAGCTGGAGCGCGGCAACAACACCCGCAGGATCGGCGACACCGTGCGTGAGTAGCCCTGGCCAGCCCCACACGGGTGTCCCCCCTCTCTCCCACCCACCCACCCTCCTTCCTCTGTCCCTCAGGGATCAGCAGCAAGGAGAGCGACCTGTACCTGTCAACGCCTCGCAAGAAACCTAAGTGCTGCCAGTGAGGGGGCAGCCCCCAGCCCCCTCCATGCTCACACCTCTGGACCAAAGAGGGGCGACCCCGGCCGGCCCCGAGGAGCCGTCCCTGCCACCCCCAGCCCCCCTGGCCCCTTGCCTGCCTGGGCACCCCTGGCTGGGGTGGGCAGGGGCACCCGTGTGGCTCCTGTAGCTATGCAAACCCAGGTACTGCTCGCAGGGGGAGATGCCCTCAGGCTCCCTTTTGTCTTAATAAAACCTTTTTTATGCTTTGTAAGAAAGATGTGGGGCTGCGGGCAGGGGGCTGGGGCTGACTGTGGGTCTCCCTGTCCCTGGGTGCAGCCCCCAGGCTCACGGGCAAGCAGGAGGATGGAGCCAGGGAGGATGGATGGCTGCCACTGAGGACGAGTGTCTTCTTTCAGTGAGGAGCATTCCTGTCCTGCAGAGCCAGCAGCCCTCTGTCCCTCGGGGGGCTGCAGGGGACACACGAGGTGCCAGTCCCACATCAGTCCCAGCCAAACTGGTGCTGGTCGAAGCGGGGCTGCAGGCGGGGGGGGACACAGTGGGAGCACTTGTAGCGCTCCTGGATCCACTTCCCTCCCTCGCTGTTCTCGATGCAGATGGCAGCGACACCTGTGGGGACACACAGGGGGGCTCGGCACTGGCCACCACAGGCTGTGGAAATGGTGGTCCCACTGCACCCGTGGGCGCACCGTGGGGTGCCCTCTCCTACCTGCCACGAGCCCCCCCAGCCGCTCCACCAGCTCGATGGCCGCTCTCATGGTGCCCCCAGTTTCAACCCACTGGTCCACGAGAAGGATGCGCAGACCTGGAGGGGGCAGAGGCTGTGGATGAGTGCCCCGTGCCCACACTGGCAGCCCCCCCAGAAGGGGAGCACCCGACTGGCTCACCCGGCGAGATGGCATCGGTGCGGACCTCCATCACCTTCTCCCGGCCCGAGTAGTCGGTGTAGGGCTGTGCCACTGTCTGCACGCAGAGGTGCCCGGCTTTGCGGATGGCCAAGAAGCCTTTCTGCAGCGTGGCCGCAGCCGCAGCGCCTGGGGGTGAGGACAGCACCGTCATGACCCCCAGGGACAAGGCGCAGTGACCCTGCACTCACCCGTGTCCCCGCTCACCCAGGATGAAGCCCATGGCGTCGATGCCAGCCACCATGTCGATGGTATCTCCCTGGAAGGGCTGCAGCAGGTCGGCCACGCAGTCCTGCAAGCCCTGGGGGGAGATTAGAGGTGCTGGGTGCCCACAGCCCAGCGTGGGCACCCACAGCTGGGTGCCCCAGCAGCCCTGTGGAGATGCAGCCCACCCTGGCACCCCCGTGGGTGCCATCCGCCCCTGGGTACTTGCGGGTGGCAGTAGAGCCGGGAGGGGTCCAGCCAGGCATAGTTGGGACCCTTGACGTTGGGGGCCATCAGTGCCAGGTACCAGCCCTTCTCCCGGGCGGCAGGGACGTGGCACAGGTCCATGCGTGGGGACTGCAGGCGCTGCGAGCACTGAGCATGAAGAGGGGTGAGACTTCCCCACCTCCAGCCTCCTCAGGGATCCCCATGGCCCGGTGCCCCCCACCCACACCCACGTGTGGCACCCCAGGGGCCCAGAGTGCCCGTTCCGGCTCCGTACCTGGGTGCTGGCGGCGGGGCTGAGCCGAGCGGGACCGTCATGGGAGCGTCACAGACAGCGACAGCTGAGCAGGGGCAGCCCCTGTGGCACCAGGCCAGTGCCCTCAGCCAGCTGGACACTGGGACAGAGCCAGGCAGGAACCCTTCCCATGGGCCAGTGATGTCGCCCCCTGACTCTGCTGTCCCAGCCAGGCAGTGCTGTGGTGGGAAGCAGTGGGGCTGTGGTGTCCCCAGCACCAGCTGCCTGTGCCAGTGGTGCCAGGGGACGGGGTGGGTGGTACAGTGGTGTGGCACCGCGTGGTAAAAGGGCCAGAGAGCCACGGTGATGCTCAGGGTCGTGTCCTGCAGCTTTGGGTGGTCTTGGGCAGCGCAGGGATTTTTTGAGGCCACGCACGTCCCCGTTGGGGTGTCCAGGCACTGTCCTGCCCTGCCGAGCACTGGCTCCCACAGCATCCCAGTGAGCCAGGGCTGTGTCCTGACTGTCAATGGGCTCCAAGGGTAGGAGCTGGCCAAGAGGGACAGCCCTGGCAGCGCTCTGGGAATGCCGCTGTGGGCTGGCAGCCCGGCTGGGCACCGGGCTCCGGGCTGTCCTGTAACAGGCACATCTGTGGGATGGGATGCAGGGCCACAGGGAATGTCCATAGGATGGGACATGGGGATGCAGCAGGCATTTATGGGGGGGGATGTGCAGATGTGAGGAGCATCCATGGGAAGGGGTGCAGTGATGTGGGGAGCATCTGTGGGCAGGGATACGAGGCTGCACAGAGCATCCATAGGATGGGACGCAGGGATGCAGGGAGCATCGTTCTCCCGTCGGGGGCCGCTCCGGGGCCGGGGGCTATGCGGGGGCCGGTGCGTCACGGGGCGGGGGTTTGGGGCCGGCTCGTTACCGGCCCCGGCACATCACCCCACCGGCTGCCACAGCAACGGGGCCGGTCCCACCGGGAGGGGTGACCCCTTCCCCGCGGGCTGCCGGCGCGGGACGTGCCGCGGCTGCGGGAGCGGCTGCAGCATCCCGGCTCTGCGGGACCCTCCGCACGGTGCCGGGCCGTGCCAAGCCGTGCCGGGCCGCCCCGCGTGGGCGGGCTGCGCCATTCTATAAGGCGGCCCCACGGCGGCGAGAGGCGCGGTGCCATGTGCGCCCCGGGGCTGCTCTGCCGCCTCCTCCTCCTCCTCCTCCTCCTGCTGCTCCTGCTGCCACCTGCCCCCGGAGCGACCCCGCCGGGACGGCCCCGCGCCCGCCGCGGGCTCACCTACCCCGGAACGCTGTGGTGTGGTGCGGGCAGCAACGCGGATAGCTACGAGCAGCTGGGTAAGGGCGGCAGGGATGCTGCTACCTGTATCTTCCCATTCCATCTCATCCCACCCCTTCTCATCCTATCCCACTCCCTCCCATCCCTCCCCATTCCATTCTTCAAATCCTTTCCATCCCATCCCATCCCTCCCCAACCCAGTGCTCCTCCATCCCAGCCCAGTCCAGTGCTGGGTCAGTCCCCACCAATCCTAATCCAGTCCCATCCCAGTACTGGTCTGCTCCAGCCCCTGTTCCCATGCTAGTTCAATCCCTGTCTGTCCCAGTTCCATCCTCACCCAAGCACCAGTCCAACCTCAGTTCATCTCTGCCTAGTCCCTATCACAATCCTTCCTGGTGCTGGTCCACCCCCGATCCACCCTCTGTCCCCAGCCTGCTCTGTGGTCCATCCTGCTGCCATTACAGTCCCCATCCCAGTACTGGTCCACTCCCAGTTGCTGTCCTGATCCCAGCCTAAATCCTCTCGTGGTCCTGCTCCAGTCCTGGTCGTCATCCTGACACCAGCCTAGTCCCAGTCTCATCCCCACTGCGGTATTGGTGCAGCCCAGTCCCCATCCCAGTGCCAGCCTTGTCCCCACCCAAGTGCTGACCCAGCTGAGCCCCTACCCATCCACCCTTTCCTACCCCAGTATGATTCCAGGAGTGTGTCAGCCCAATCTAATCCTGATCCTAGTCCTAGCCTAGCTCAACCCTAGTCCTGCATGTGGGCCCCCCAGCCCTGCCTGTACCCCACATTTTCTCTGCAGGGGAGCACCGGGACACGGACCGGTGCTGCCGGGACCACGACCACTGCCAGCACGTCATCCACCCCTTCACCGCCCGCTACGGGTACCGCAACCTGCGCTGGCACACCATCAGCCACTGCGACTGCGACCACAGGTGAGTGTCCCCAAACCTGTCCCGGGGCACTCTGACATCCCCCCGGGGGGTGCCAGCCCCCTGACCCCGGCTCTGCCCCGGGGCAGGTTGAAGGAGTGCCTGCGGCGGGTGAACGACACGGCCTCGCGGGTGGTGGGCCAGGCCTTCTTCAACGTCATCCAGGTGCCCTGCTTCGAGTTCACCTACAGGGAGGAGTGTGTGGAGCCCTATCTCTATGTCTGGTGAGTGCCCCCCGCCATGGGGACCGTCCCCCTGCCCGGGCTTGTCCCACCCTGTGGTTCCTCCCTAATTTTGGCAGGTGCAAGACGTACAACACGGTGGCCGTGGCAGTGCCCCGAGAGCCGGTGCTGTATGAATTTGGGGGGGAGCTCATCGACCGGGCAGCGAGGCCCAGGGGAGTCCCCCTGAGCCCCCCGTGGGGCAGCACGGGGGGAGGAGCCCTCCCACTGGATCATCACACCGGGACAGCCCCCAAGGCAGTCAAGAAGGAGAGGAAGAGAAAGAAAGATAAGAAAAATAAGGGGAAAGGTCTGAAAAAGAAAGGCTCTTCCGAAAAGGGGGCACGGAGCCATCCTGCAGCTGCTGCCCCTGCTGATCCCTGGGCCCTGCTGCCACCCTTGGGGGAAGCATCCAACACCATCCTGAGCAATGCCCCGGCACGGGAGGCATTGGGCAGGGAGCCAGTGCCAGCCACTCCTTCCCCGGTCCCCATCGCCAGCGGGAAGAGGAGGAGGAAGGAGAGGAACAGAAAGAAGAGGCTGAAAAGTAAAACTGAGGCTGAGCCTGCACGAGAGCTGCAGCTCTGAGTCCCTCCGAGCCCTGCGTGGGTCCTGGCTGTGAAATAAATTTACATCTGCTCGAGCAGCCTCGGCTTTGTCTCTGTGGGGGAAAGGATGGCACCGGGGGCAGCATCCAGGGGAAATCCCGGGGCTGATCCCATGGGAGGGGAACACCTGGAGCTGGGGGGGAATCCAGGGCTTTGAGCTGTTCCTCACTGCTCCCATCAGTTCATGTCATTGTCCTGGCACTGCGGACACAGCTCTTGGCCACACGCTGGCAACATGGCTGAGCCCCAGTTTTAGCTCCCCTGCCACAGGGTTAAATTCCAGCTCCCCAGGCATGTAATTTTCTCTGGAAGTTCTCTGAATTGCACCGCCCAAGCTCCCTCATCCTCTTAAGCCCTTGCCTTTCCCATGATCCCACACCAGCATCAACTCCTTCTCCCTTCCTTTGGGAGGAACAGAATCTTGGCCCTCCCTGAAGGCTCCTCAGATGTCTGCAAACTCCTTAGAGTGGGACAATAGATGCTTTTCCAGCCCTGGGACAAAGGCAGATGCTGCCTGGGAAGAGCTGGGGCAGGGAATGCTCCCGTCGTGGTGGGTGGGGATCCTGTAGGGAACAGGGCATTGCCACCAACTCCTCCAAAGCGCTTCTGAGGGAGGAACGTGGCTCAGCCCAGTGTCCTGGGGACGAGGTGGAAAGATCTTCCTGCACTAGCACCGAATTCCAGACTTGGAAAAAGCTGGGAGGAGGGAGGAATGTGGTTCAGCCCAGTGTCCTGGGGAGGAGGTGGAAAGATCTTCCTGCACTAGCACCGAATTCCAGACTTGGAAAAAGCTGGCGTGCCAGGAGCCAAGCAGACAGCAAACCCCACACCGAGGAGCGTGCGGTGCAATCCCAAATCCCTGAAATAAGCGGATCACACGAGTCCAGGGGGGAATACCAAGGGTGGAGGAAGACATTGCTTCCTGTCTGGGTGCAAAGCCCCTGTGGCAGCCACAGCATCCTGGCAGGAAGCACGGACGCGGGGCATGCGGACAAGCTTCCCAAAAGTAGAACTTTTATTGACAGCAAGGAAAAACTAAAAACAAAGACAGCCAGAAAGGAGGCAACGACACACAACTAGCCCCCCCTTCCAGGTCCAACCAGTAAGGAGCTGCTCCCAGTCAAATTCCTATCGTACAGTCTCATGAAATAAGAAAATAGCGCCAGGTTCATCCACCTGCAACCTCGGAGCTGTGGGCCCCAGCCCACGGTTCTCCCCACGGGCCTGGGTGGCCTTGGGAGGAACAGGACCCCGTCAGCCCCTCAGCACTGCAGAGGGGATGGCATTGAAGCCAGGACCTGCATTTCTCTGTGCAAAGAGCATTGCTTTGTCTCCCGGGTCGCTGCCATTCTTCAGGAGCATTTACATGCAAAGAAGACCTTTGTTTCCTAAGATCTGCTGTTCCTGCTCATTTCCTAGCAAAGGAGGCTGACCAGGAGCACTGGGAAGGAACAAAGACCGCTTCCATAGAAAATCCCTACTAACAAAGCAGGAGCGGGGAGACTGCGTGCAGCAGGAACTTTCCCTCTCAGAAATGTGTCTCCCGCTGCTGGCAGTCCCTCAGGGACACCACACTGGGCTGTTCCTGACACAAGTTATCCGCTTTATCCACCCCCTCCCAGCGTCCCCCCCTAACCAACAGCCACAGGGAGGTGCCCCCGATGTCGGTGTGATGTCTCCACGTGGTGCATCCATAACAAAATGTTATTCTTTAACAACAGAAATCGGCTTCTCTGCGAAACTTCCAGCACGCAGAGGGCAACACCAAGCAACAAAGGAAGAAGGAGCATCGACTTCCACGACGCAACTCTGCTCTGAGCAAATCCTAAGGGGAAGGGCAGGGTGCAGGCAGAAAACCTCTGAGCTAGCATTCAGTAAAAACGCTATTTATTCACCCCTCTTGGTTACAGCTGGGCAGGGGAAGCGGGTACAGAGGAGGAGGCCATGCACTCCGGGCTGCTCCGTGGTGCTTTATCCCACGTGTCTGTCTCGGGGAAGCTGCCGTAGGCTGGCGCTTTATTTCGCAGTCTGATTTTAAAAAAAAAAAAAAAAAAAAAAAAATCAAAACTAAATAAATATTGTTCCAAAAGAAGCCAGAGGAGAGAGCAAGCCTTTGGTACAACAGCTGCATCTCCAGCAAGACCCCGAGCTGCTGTGCTGGACCCCTCCAGACACAGCTGGGGTGGGCACAGGCTCTGCTGAGCCTGTCACACATGAAAACATGGAGCAAACAACAACAGGAACTTTGTGAGAACTCTGGTTTGTCACAACCCCCAGGACTTTGCTTTGTGGTCTCAGGACGAGAGGAGGTGACAGGGTTTGGGAGAATCCAAAGGAAACAGGCTCACTCCAGGGCGATGCACTTTCAGCTCCATTTGCTTCCCAGTCTTTGGGGTGAAAGCAGAGTGCTGTGCATCTACAAGGACAGACTCCTTTGACCTCACGTTTGCTTTGCTAAGTTTCCAAGGTGCCTCAAAACCAGAGCCTGGAACGCAGACGCCGATGCAGTGTTCCTTTCTACGATATATTTTTCTTATATATAGCATATATTTTTAAACCAGCCCTGCCAAGTCCATTGTCTCGCTCAGGTGCACATCACCAAGAGTCATTTCCCACCATCCCACGACGTATAAAACAGGAGTTATGTGTCTAAGCGAAGGGAAGTCGCTTCCAATTGTTCCCCCTCCTTCCCCCTTCCTTGGGGAAGAGCCCGGAGGTGTCGGGTGTCAGGTCCTATCGATCCATCTCATCCAGGAGAGGCGTGGCGTCCCCGGCGATGGACATGGGCGTGCTCTCGATCATGGGGCTGGGAGAGGGGCGAGGGGTCAACCTCTGCTTCTGTTTCCTCCGCTCGGCCTCCTTCTCCTGCAGCCACTGCTCGGCCATCTTGCCCCAGTCGATGGCAGCGTGGCTGTTGGTCCTGCAAGGACACGGGGACAACGTGAGATGGGACAGGAAAACTTCCCTGCCCAGGGGGGAAGTAACCCCACCACGCTGCTTCCACAAAAATCGAGGAAAGCAGCGCAGACAGGACACGGATACAAACACCCAGAGCTACTCACTTTGGCTGCTGCCTCTGCCTGGAGCTGGACGATGGCTGCGACTGTGCCTGGGACTGGGTGGACTGGGGTGTGGTGTTGGCCTGGAGCTGGTACTGGGGCGTGGTGATGGGCTGGCTGGGCGTAGTGTAGGAGTAGCTGGGGGTCATCAGAGGGGTGGCCACCGGCTGCTGAGCTGGAGTCGTGAAGACCTGTGGGGAGCAGAGGCTGTCAGGGGACAGAGGGTGGACCCTGCCAGGCTGGGGGGGCTCGGCACTGCCCTGCTCGCCCAGGAGGGTGCCCGCCCTCACTGCACGCTCCCAGCCCTGCTGAGCACAGCACACCTGCTCCCGAGAGCTGGGCCAGCACAGCCTGCCCTCCTTGCTCAGCCCAAGGGGAGATGCTTGAGCCAAGCGGCACAAGAGACACTTGGGGCAAGCCAGCAGCAATGACATCCTGCAGTGGGCATGAAGAACAGATAAATTCTTCCCCTGCAGGATGCAGAGAAGGTGCAGCACCTCTCAGGACGGCTCCCTTCCACATCTCAAGCCAGCTGGCTGCTCGTCCCATGGAGAGCTTAGCGTCTTTGCCTCCCGGTGTTCACCTCTCTTTTTCTTCAGATGTCTTGATGATTAATACATCTGGTTATCCACAGTCCCTGCCTATCCCCAGCTCAGCATTTACTGTGCCAAACTTCCTGCAAGCCTCTCAAGGTGCTCTAGAGGAGGATCACTCCTCCCTGCAAGCCTTGTCTTGCAGCGTCTCTTCTCTGGGTGTGTTTTTTGTACCCAGGCTCCTCAGTCCTTCCGCAGCTGGAATTTGCCTCAGTGTCAGCTGGGAGCTTGCAGAGTGGGCTGGGAGCAGGCACACATGAAGAGAGGCTTCACCGTGAGCCAAAACTGTCCAATTCCATCTGACTCCCTGCAAAGCCCCCGGGTGTTGGGTCAGGCTGAGGTGTTCCCCACCGGTGCAGCTCGGAGATTAGCGCTGAGCTGAAAAGCCCTGCAAACTCAGCGCATACTTTCCCAGCTAATCTCCTCCACTGGCAGCTCACATTGCCAATTCAGGGGCACAATCAGAAGGCTGTGTGCCCTCACCGCCGGATCCCCCCTCTCCACCCTGCCACATTCCTTGGGGGGGCCAGACCAGTTTGCTCCTTGCTCCAACTCCCCCCGGAGCAGGGCTGTGTTACACACCCTCATTTCTCCAGTCACGGGATGCAAGAGGAAACCTGGTTTAAGAATCCAGCCTGTGCAGCACCAGGGGTACAAAACCAGGACTTGAGGACCCCAGGCAAAGAGGGATTCCTGAGGCTCCCAGTGGTTTCTAGCAGCAAGGAGAAGCCAGCAGCAATTTAAGTGACACCTACGTGGTACGCGCTGCTGCCGCCTCCGCTGCCTCCGTAGCCGTACTGGCTGGAGCCCCACTGTGCTGGGGTGGCATTTGGGTTCTGTCCCTGGCCTGTCACAGCAGCGATGGCACTGAACATCTGGGAGGTCATGTTCTGTGGTAGGGCGTTCACTGCACGTGTCAGGTCTGCAAGGGAGACACACTGCGTTAGGAAAAGTGGAGCCTGGAGGAGCAGCTCACATCCCAATTCCAGCCAGGAATGGCCTGCACTGACCTGCCAGGTTGATGTTAGCTGGAGTAGCATTAATGGAGGCTGGAGTCCTGGTCCGACTGCTACTGCTGGGGGTAATACCTGTGTAAAATACCAGCCAAGAGGTAGGTTAATGCTCCTGGAAGAGAGAAGCCTGAAACTCAGGGTTGGAAAAAAATGGAGTCAATGCTTGTTCCGGCATGATGGTTTGCTACCAGGGAATGGTGTGTGCTGCATTGTATGGTGGGGGAGACAAAGGAGAGGAAAGGGACTGGTCCAGACTTTGCTGCACAGCCCACTTGGATGAAAGACTAACTCTCAGGAGAGCTCTCAGTGGGCCCATGGAGCCAAACACTTGGAATATTACTTGGAAATTTCCTACATATAGAAAAATCTTAGGACACATTTTAGGGACAAAGAAGATGGAACTGTCCTTTAATAACTGTCCCTGATATTGTGTGATAAACAAACAGCTGAGGCACTGAAGTTTTAGGCTGCTCACCTGGAACAGGGTCCTGATAATGATCCTTAAACCATCGGAAAAGTCCATTCACAGTAGGGAAGACTTGGCCCCGGTAGCGGAATCCCTCTGGTGTCACTGTCACATACTCTATCCTGGGAGGAGCAGTGAGAGCACAAGACATCACAGGCTCTTTCAGTCACTCACTGACAGGTCACAGTCAGAACAGGCATGGACTAAAACCACAGGCAGTGGCTGTACTGACAATGAACAGCCAGATCTACCCAAGACACTTTATCTTCAACCAATTGCTTCAAAATATCCTGCCTCTCCATGAAAAATCCATCATTCCCTGCCTACACTCCCGCGACACCCACAGCACAGGGCAGTGCTGCTTGTGGCAGCCAGATGGTTAAGAAACATGGGAGTCTCCTGGGTGAGATTTACTGCTAGAATTGGGTCCTCCACTGTCAGGAGGCCAAATCCTGGGAAAGAGGAGGTGTGATTTACAGGGATTCTAACAGAGCTGGAATAAAAACTGGCAGCAGTCAGCTGAGGTTTGGTACTGGCAGTACTCAGTGCAGATGCTGGGCTTGCCTCTCCCTTACCTTGGTTTGCCTCGAGGCTGATATCCCAAGAGGAATTTACCAGGTAGATCTTTACAGGCACTAATAAAGTATGGAATAAATGTTGGCTTCTCTTTCTTGGTCTTTATCAGCAGCTCTTCCAGCTTCTAATTAGAGAGAGAAAGAAGATAATGCTCCAGGGGAGCCCACATTTTCAGCAACACACAGAACCTATGGATATCCTCCTAAGAAGCTCCCACATCCTGGGACAGTCTCACCTTCTTGTCTCCACCGTTGCAGTCCTGGTAGTATTTGTGATTCAACAGGTCTCTGGCAAAAGAAGCCATTGGCTGGACGTAACGAGCAACAATTTCATCCAGGTCTTCAAACTCCTTTGAACAAACACATTTAAAGAGGTATTTAGGGTGTATTTGGTCATACACTCTGCATGGCAAGGCTTGGGGAAAAAAAAAGAGACAAGTATTGCCTAAGGATGCAGCGAATGTATTGGAAGTTACTCTCCAAGAGTCTGAAAGCAGCTGCAAGGACAGAAGGGCTGTGTCAACCTGTTCCTGCCAAACAGGTCCTTCCCCTTCCCAGGCATGCTCTGCAGGGCTTTACCTCTGTGTTAATCCAGAGCATGGAGCCCAGGCTGAAGGCATTCTCCTTGCCCTCTTCCCGGACATCCACATGCTGGTAAATGCCATCGTTGACCTTCCAGGTCACAGTCAGATGGTTCTCCCCTTTGCTGCTTGGCCGAATAATCACATCCCCTTGGTCCATGGTCTCCATCATCTTCTCTGCTTGCTTGAAGCTGATGTTGTGGAATGATGGGTGAGCAATTACCCTCTTGATGTAGGCTGGGGAACAAAGGGAATGTTCAGCCTTCCAAGAGGAACTGCTTTAATGCAACTGTATCTAATTGTGCTGATTGTCCTGAAGCAGCCTGGGAAGGCTGGAATTACAAGGGAGAGAGAAATTAAGGGACTCACTTGTCCTCTGCTGCTTTCTTTTCATGTCTTCTTCCTGTTTGTGATCCGCTGCCTCAGAGTCGAAATCGTAGTAGGTGTCTTTGGGCAGTTTCCACTCATTGTTCTTGTCCATAAGGTCTGAGGTCCTGCAGGTCAGGTCTGCACTGAATTTCTCAATGTCAATCTTCATGATCCGGCAGTGGACGGTCATTCCCACCTGCAGAGGAGGTGCAGGCCAAGGTGAGCAGCAGGTTTGGCAGATACACCAGAATCCCTGTGCTGCAGAACAACCCACGTGAGATCCCACTGACACTGAGGAGGTACAAATCGCCTCACCTACTTCAGGCTGATAGAACCTCTAAAAGTGATCTTTCTACATGAACTGAAAGTCAACTGATCCCAAAAATGACCAGAATTAAAAGAGATTAAAGGAAAAATGTGCAGTTCTCCAGCACAGGTACTACCTATTACCCACACCACATGGAAAACTGCACATCTGGAGGGTGAGGACAATCACCTTTTCTATTTCAAATATCTTTCACAATGGGAGCAGCAGAACTGGACTTCAAGATGTGCAAGAAAGCAGTTAAGTCTGTTCAGAAACAGACACCCAAAGGAGTGCTCTAATAAAATGTGAGGCAGAAAATCCCCCCACAAAAACTGCAATGTCTTAGTTCAGTTAACCATGATGAAGTTAATTAATAACTCTTTAAAGAAATGTTGAGACCTCTGAGCTTACAGGATTATCCATCACCTGCATGGACTGCTGGGGATCCCAAAAGACAGCAAAGATGTTAAACCACTACTTTATTACGTGACAAAAAAGTGTTACTCCACTTCTTTCAGAACCCCAATCCCTGTCCTGAGCAGGACCAGTAACTCTGATGACCTCCACAACTTAATGGCGAGGGAAGAAAAAGCTCTAAGAGGGAAAATGACCCTTGCCTATCCAAAAGCAGTTCTGTGAACCCTTTAGAAAGCCAGAAACAAAGGGCAGCTCTGCATTAGAATGCCTTCTGGTCTCCTAAACCCAGACTCCAGCCAGACGACAATAAATCCTCCTGCAGCACAACGTGTTAACTGATTAACAGGGTCTCACCAGCTGCCAAGGGAGATTTGCACTGTGGGACAAGGACGCTAACCAGAACCTGAACTTCCTGCTGATTTAAAGTCCTTACATGAAAATAAGGTCGGAAGAGTCATTTAAGAACACTGTTATTAACCAAACTCTGAGTCTTTGGTATTGGCTCCAGGTTCTTCCAGCTCACACCGGGGATGTGAAAATCCACTGCTTTCATACCTTCACCCTTTCTTCTGGCCTCTTGACCACCTTGTCACTAAGAAATTTTGTTGGGATGAAGCCAGCAACACCATTATCCAGACGTGTCTTCACTCCAATGGCCTGACCCGGGCAGGAACCGCTGTCAAAATGGTTCCAAACCTTGAGCAAGGCAAAAGTAAATAAATCATTCAGCATGGAAACAGAATAGCCCAGCAGTTCATACTCAAAACAAGTTCAAAAGCTGTGTCAGCAAAATGGTGCAGCCAGTAGAGACTTGTGGAAGGGCAGAGGACAGAGCACTTCAACAAATGCTACCCAGTAATGCAATCTTCCTCCTCCAGTTCTGCTCAGCTTATGGGACATTGCAACCAGGAAGGTCAGAACATTTTTAGACCCTGAACACCAGCCTGTAGCCAGGGCTGGTCTCTAATGAACACTATAGGGGTTTAAAGTCACGGATTACCCAGGCTGGAATTCACAGTGTTTAGAAGGGACCTAAAGTACAGCTGCATTAAGCAGCAGGTGGTCCAGATAAGTTCTTAAAATTGAGAAGGTGGCAGAGCCTTCTGTTCTCAGTGTCACGGGCAATTTCTCTGCATAAAACACAATCCCAGACCACAAACAAGAACGCTTTATGTATCTGCAAAGAACTGGTCAGCTCAGCCCCAGGTCCATTTCACTCTAAAATCCATAATGTAGCCATAAAAGACCTGTCAAATCTATACTGAAGCAATTAGTCAGAAGTGCAACAGATTTTATTTACAGCCTAAGGCCACATCAGGTTGGGATCCTGGGGCACTGCGGACACAATCTTGGCTCTAACACCTCGTTCTCCCAAGAACCCTACACAAAACTCAAGGCTGCTGATAGCAGGCTCCTGACAAAGGCAGGCCTGTCAGGAGAAGCAGCCCCACCTCACTGAGCTCTGGGAAGTTGTCCTGCTGGCAGAAAGGGCACTGCCAAAGGCCGGTTTCGTCATTCCGTATCGCCTGGTCGTAGCTCTCTCCCTGTGGGCGCCTGTGGGCAATCCCAGTCACATTGCAGATGATCATTTTACCTGTGGGGTGATGGGAGAGGGGAAGGAAAGAGTGAAAAACTGCAGAGCTGGGCAGCTGCCTCCACCTGAGGTTGTTATTCATGCACAAAGGTTTTAGGAAACCACTCAAGTACTTGAAAAGCTGCTTCACACTCCACCACAGCACTGTCCCAGCATCACACTCACTAAGATCCCCTTGCCCCACCTTCACACATCCTGTGTCAACTCAGGAGGACAGAAAGCAGGGATGTGAACAGGGGTGTACCTATGTAAAACGTCTCTGGAGTTTCTTTGGTCAGCATATTGAAGACCTCCTCTGTGTTGGGAGAACGGTACGGGGTTCTCAGGTCCTTGTATCTGCAGCTTAGCTCGGCTCGAATGTCATACAAAGTGATGTGCTTGTCACCGTAGCCCTGTGGGGGATTCAAAGGTTATAAAGGCATGAGCAGCACGAAGAAGGTCAGTGGGGAATCCAGTGTAAGTCATGAAAGAACTTGAGGAACTTATTAAAACAGCAAATTTTAAAAAGGGGAATGCAGCAGGTACCAACAAATGGTGAAACTTAGTCATAGGATGATGAGGAGGTCAAGAGGATAAATATATTTAGAAAAAATTTCAGGGAGAAGAGCTTAAATGGCCTAATTATTGTCTCTGCTCTGAGTGTACTTTATGCAAGCATTGGCTACATGCCATTGTCAGACACTGACTGCTCATCATGGCTGTTTATACATTTTATGACAGCACAGCTAATGCCCAGCTCCTAAAAAGGATAAAGCTATAAAACATGAGAATCCCAGCTGGGCAGCTGAGCTTCCCCTCTGTTTCTCAGCACCAGGAACCCCCAATGCACCTGTCTTTCCAGTTCCTCAGCAAAGGCATCGAGATCCAGGTCTTTCAGGCGCTCGGGGTTTTCCAGGATCTCCTCCAGAGCTCCTGCAGGATTTGCATCCTCAGCTGATTCATCGTATTCCAAGGCATCCACTGCCATTTTCCTTGCCCATTCATAGGTTTCAGGATGGACCCTAGAGCCATCTAGGACTTCAATGTAGGAATCAGTGCTGAAACAAAACCAATGTTCAGATCAGGGCTCTGAGGGCTCCAGCTGTTCCTGCAGCTCAATGATCAAGCACCGTTGTTGAGCACCACCACTGCCCTCCATGGAACAAAGTACTCCAAAAAGGACACTATGAATTATTCATTGCTAAACCAACAGGAGCCAAGGCAAGATCTGGCAAACTCCAGTCTTCAGCTCCAAAGATACAGCCAGGCATTTTGCATGCTGGGTGGATTTGATCCCTGCATACTACAGCTGCTCCATGAGCACACGGCTCTCTGCAGTTTCTCTCCTCACACAAATTCAGTGTTGCCATCGAGCTGTTTGGATGGGCTACACTTTGCCCCTAGCAGCTCCAGGATTTGTATCCTGCAAGAATCAAGGGATCTAGCACACTCAGTGTAGAAATTCTGCCAGGTGTTGTTTCTCACGTTGCTTTTCAAAGGCAAAAACCCTGGAGAAAGCACGTTTCCAATAAGTGACCCTTTGTGCAAAGCAGTCAGGTTCAGAAACAAGGTTACAGCTGTTTCTCAAAACACCTCTTGTGCTGCTACCAGTAGCTTAATGCTCTATAAACTTCCCAGTATTGTTACTGGTTTAAGAGGATGCCAAACTGCTGAGTTATTTCTCAAGTTTGAAACTTTAGAAAAATAAAATACTGTCGGAAGGACCAGGTAGAAACTAAGCTGAAGTGCCTATGGGTTACTGACGACTGCATGATGACTATTTTAGGGAACAACTGGTTTTAGTTTAGTTCCTCTTGACCACAAAGTGTCTTTCACATCAGAACAAGCCATATAATTCATGTTCTGCAGCTCACACCGCTGCTGTGCAAGTTTAGCTGCCCTTAATAATCAGATTAATAACCAGCAATACCTGAACTTGGCCAAAAGTCAGAGGGGCCACACAAAAACTAGAGAACACTGCCTTAGGGAAGGTCACTGCTTCAGCCTATCACTCACACTAACTCCACACCGCACAGGACATCAAATACAACCCAATACTCACCTATCACCCAGTGATGCTGTGTCAATTTTGATGAAGCCAGCACAGTTGATAAACACTTTGGGTCCCATGTGACACATCGTAACCAGCTGGGTCCTGTTCTCCAGACGGGTGTTGTTTTGTTTTAAGATCTGCAGAGAGAGGCAAGAATATGAACCTTGAGAGAGGCAAGAGTATAAACCCTGCTATTCAAACACAAGACTGCCCACAGAGGTTGTGGACTTTCCATCCCTGGAAGTGTTCAAGGCCAGGATGGATGGGGCTCTAAACTCATCTGAACCTAAGGTGTCTGTGTCCATGGCCAGGGGTCGGAATTAGATGATCTTTAAGGTCCCTTCCAACTGAAATTGTTATTCTCTGGGAAAAAAGCAGAGGATTCACACTGCAGACTGCAGTGTTTAAAGCATCTGCCACACGCCCATCACAACTCTTAAGTTGTTGCTCCCTGCCAGTGTCTCAACATTGTGTGAAACATGATGATTCCACACCATCACGGCTCCAACTCTCAGGAAAAGCGTTGGCTTTTTGCCTCGTGTTTTCTACACTGTGGAGGTGTCTTGACGCTCTGACAGCACATCCATTCCTGTGGGTTTGGGAGCTGGCTGGGGCTGACGGATCTGCTGAGCTGTTTGGGTCTATCAAGGACACAAGTCCACGTGTAGCTTCGGGGCGAGGCACAGCGAGGTAAAAACACACATCAACAGAGCTGTCAGCGGCACCTGGCACACGAGACCCTGACTCACCTCCTGAGCACTCTCAGAGTGTTGGTGATGTGCTGTTTTTGTAGGCAGGGCCAGAAGCCTCCTTACCTTCAGCAGGTGAGTGCCTTTGCGTGGTCCCAGGCCACACACGTACTGCAGCAAAGCCTGGCTGTGGGGGTGAGCAATGGCCCTGTTCACATCCACCCCCACCTCGTTCACACGGTTGATGAATTCGCAGTAGAGCGCGTTCAGCAGCTCCTCCTTCACCACGTGCTCCTGCCAGAGAGAAGAGGTGTTAGCCCTGGAAAAGATGGATCTGTGCAACCCTCTGCCACGAGCCAAACACAACACACTGGCTCGCAGGAGCTGTGCTGCACCTCAGAGTTACCCCTGAGAAAAGCCTAAAGGCTGATGAGAAAGAAGGAAAAGAAAAAAAAAAAAGAAACGTGCTGTGTAGCCTGAATATGGCACAGAACAGGCAGAACTTGCACAAGTTCAACTCGGAAACCTTTTCTTTGAAAGCAAACCCTCGCAGGCCACTTTCTCTTGCAGAGAAGGATCTTTCTTGCCCAAGGAAAATTTACCTGCAGAGGGTGGAGTTTCAGGCAGAGAATATCCTCATCAGAGCTGCAGACCTGGGCAAACTCTATGAGGGGGTCCTGGATGCGGCGAGCGAGGGACACGGCCTGGCGCAGCAGAGGCGGGTAATCCCGGAATTCATTCTGCAACAGGACACAGAATCAGGGAAAACCCTCGGGGTGTTTTCACACTTTGTACCACAAGCAGCAAAGACACATCAGACAGGGACTGGAGCAAGGAAGCACTTGGTGCTCAGGGCAAAGAAAGCTGAGGTCAGAGGCTCCCAGGAACTCTTATGTAATCAGTAATGGAACAATCTCACTCGTTTCTGACTACATCAATATCCACTTTGTGCATCTGCCAGTGCTGATCTCTTCAGGGGAGCCTAAGATGTTTTGCCTTGATCCAAAGATCAGTACGTGACTCTCCAGATGGATCATATGAGACAGAGGATGATGCAAGGCCAGCACAACAAACGGAGGATGACACAGCACGAATGAGCAACAGACTAAGGGAGAGCTGGAGTAGCAGAAGGTTCACCTCAGACTTCTTGCTGTTCATGTAGAGGATGGCCAGTTCATTGTCCACCAGCTCCACTCCGATTGAGGACAGCTGCTGCCCTTGGTCCAGCTCATGAACAATTCTCTTTACATCCTCCATCAGCATCTGAGCATCCCTAAGGAGAGACAGCCAAGGGGATTGAGGGGAGAGCACAGAGCTGGGTCTTGCAATTATTGGGATTACAACCCTTAAGGTTACCTCACAGCACAGATAGAAACAGGGAAATGTAGACAGGCACAAGGAAAGGACTGCAAAGAGACTGGAAAGTGGAAGGAACACAGACTGACCTGTTCTCGCCTGCAATTGTCACCACATGAGGCTTCTTATTCAGGAGGAATTTTTTCAAAGTTTCAATATCCTGGGCCTGGAAAGGAAAGTAGAAAATCAGAATAGCAAAACTAGAGGGTTTCTGTCCTGAGCTATTTACATTCATCTCAGTGACAGCTGCACCAAGGCTCACCTTCTTTTCCCTCTCCTCCTCACGCCAGGCATTCCTTCTCTTTGTGAAATGTGGCAGTCGGAGGAAATCTGTCACCTCACCCTCTCCATTAACGAGGGCACAAAACACGGGGTGGTCCCTGTCAAACAGAGATCACTCAGACATGGAGGACTGCTAAAGCTGGACATGCACCCAGAGGCCACTCCCCCTCTCCTACCTGGCTGATGAAAATGCAATTCCTAGCACCCGGATGCCCTTCCCTTGGTTTTCATCCATGAAATCATCGTCTTCCTCCACTTGTTGATCCGGCCTGTATGCAGCAACTTTCAGCCAGTTGTACAGTTTGCGGCTGCAAGCCTGGGACAGCAGAGAAAGGACAAAGAGGAGTGAGAAAATCCACTGCAGGGGCCTTGGCACAGCCCTTCTCTGGAGGGAAAGCTGAAACAGACTCAAACCCTGCCTCCTCCTCCTCCCCAAGAACCTGTGTATGACCTGTCAGCAGCCATCCCCAGAGCACTGCAGGGCTGCCAGTGTTTGCAAGCCCAGCTCTGCCTCAAACCTGTGCCCCATCTCACCTTGAGGACATACTCCTTGGCCTCCACCAACAGCTTGTTCTTTAATTCTTTGGCCATCTGCACGTAGAGGAACTGGTTGAGGGAGCGCTCGATGGCCATGGTGCGCTGCCGATTCCACTCCTGCACCTGGTGGCTGAACTCATCCCGGTAATAGAACTGCTTGATCTCCTCAAAGTACGTCTGGTCACTGCCATAACTGCAAGAAAGGAGAAGAGGAGATACAGAAAGGCTCCAGACACGTGCATGGACACCATCACTGGCAGGTTCCCGCACAGGGATGCAATAGCAGCACCTCAGATTCAGGTAGCTGCTTGGAAAAATTAGGGAAGAGCCAAGCCTCCCATCAAACGCCGCTTTAGCTGCTGAAGTGATGCTGTAGACAGATCACAGCCACTCCAGCACATCCATATTGCACAGTGTGGCCACTCAGGTGTGCAGGGAAGGAACCAAGTTGGTTGGGAAATAAGCATCAACTTCCACAAAAATCCCAAAGGTTTCAGAATTTGCCTTCAAGTGAGTAAGACAGATGTCTGCTAAAGCTCTCAATAAGACAATGAAAAAAGCAAGACCCTGAGAGGCTGCTTGACTTTGAGGTGCAGGAAACTGACTGAGGGCACGACTTTTGGGAGTAGTTTGGGTTACAGAGGAGCTCTAGGAGCACTGAATGCATGAGCTCTGCCAAGTCAGGGATGGCACAGCCAGTGGGAACTCACCCCTCCACTCCTTTCATGTCAATGCTGATATCTATGGTGAGCAGTGCCTCATCCTCTGCCAGGCTCATTTTCAGGAACTGGTCATCTCGCAGCTCCTTCACAGGCTTGTTTTTCATGTATTTAAAGGAATAGGCATAGTGGGCTTCATCAATATCCTGGGAAAGAGGAGAGACAGTCAGCATGCACACAGGGCATTCATGAAGACAGATCCTTCTGTGTGCCACAGCAGACAATGGTTTTTATTCAATACCCCCTCAGCCCTGTGCCTGCCAGTCTGCATTTCCTTCCCCAGCAGGACACAGTGGAATTGCTTCCCAGTCCCAGAGAAACACAGACTGTTCCAATAATTGAAGGCAACATCTCATCTGGTAAAATGCTGAGACTGAAAATGCAGCACGCTGCCGAGCTGGGCTCTGCAACAGCCCAGCTCAGTGCTGCTCTGAGATTCATTCAGAGTTGCCACAGACAAGGGAGAACAAGCATTTGTGTGTTATTTAGATCCTTCCCTGAACTGATAGAGCTCACTTCCTTACCTTCTTCCCCTTCTTGGTTGGTGAAATGTTGATTTTAGCTCGTTCTTGGAAAGTCTGTCTCAGGACCTGTCTGACCAAGGGCTCCCTGGCGATCTGCAAAGCCACCATGTACCGAGCTCCTTCCAGCACTGCTTCTGGGCTTGGGAATTGACTACGAGCAAAAAGGCAACGTGAAGGCTTACAAGAATGTCCCCAGATGCCCTCACTTGTGTCACATCCACAGTAAAGGTCCCCCCACACTGACCTACACACATAGTCCTTGGCCAGCTCCAGGGGCTCTGCAGGGAACTGCTCTGTCTCGTGACGCTGGTAACTGTCTCGGAGATTCTCTCCAAACTGCTCAGGTGTCAGACCAAATTTCTTAGCCAGGCCATCTGGTAAAAGAAATAAAAAACCAATAAAAAAACCAATGAAAACAAGGGTATTGTAGCTAAGAGTGAGCAAAACTACCAGTCTTCCTTCCAGGGGTAAGTCACAGCACTCATGTGGGCCACTGCACGCTCAGCAGGACAGAGCAGAGCCTTACCCAGCCCAGCTGCCTGGCAGATGGTGTACATATCCCTTCGGGAAGCCTGCTTCAGCTCAGGCCCCTTCTGCTCATCATCCTCTGCATCCTCCCCTTCACCTGTAGGAAGGATACATTAGAGAGGCATCCAGACAGCTGGAGCATGTTAGAAGCACAATGAAGAGATTAAACACAACCTACATCGTGCAACAGAGCCCCTAAATCCCACAAAGGCATCTCAAAGGTCACAGTGGCCTTAAAATTATTCAGGGTTGGAAGAAGACCCTGGAAATGCTATCTTCAGTGTCACTGTTTCAGTTTTAATAGGAGTATCTCTGGGTTGCACGTTAGAATATACATCAAGTTTGCTGACAGGGCTGGCATTCATATTCCATTGGAAAGCACCTTGCGTGGCAAACCTTAAACATTATTAGAGGTGCCTGAAAGACCCTGAACTAAATTGAGATAGAGCATCTCTGCTGGTCATTTCTGTGCAAACACACGGGCTTTTCACCAAATTTTCTTCCTGTTCTTTCGAACCAGGATTTTCAAGCAGCCCACAAGGAGAAAACTATCAAATGTGGGGAGACAAACCTTCCTCCTCTTCACCATCCTCCCGGATACGCTTTTGCTTTTTGCGAGCGGCCTTGGCAGCATTCTGCATCTTGGGGATGTCTCTCCCATAGTACAGCAGGAAGTGATTGTACACGTCCTTCAGCTCGTCCATGGACTGCACGTCCTTCAGCCTGTGGAAAGCCAGCACGTTACACCCTGCCTGCAGCTGGGTCATGCTCAGAGCACTCAAGGAACCTGCTCTGACTCAGGCCAGGCAGAAGAGACCTTGGATTCATCTTCCAAAAGAATTTAAAGTATTTTTCATTATGGCTTTGTGGGTGCTCTGCAGTGGCCAGAGAGCCCATGCTGTCTGAGCAAGTAAATGGACATTTAAAGTCATTTTGGAATGAATATAAAAGTCATGGCACTCTACCTCTCCATGTCAGTAGTATCCAGGGCCCTTATTCCATCAGCCAAGGGCTTGTCTGGGTCAGCAGAGATTTGCTCATACTGGTAGGCCTGCATCTTCTCAAACAGTCGTGTCAGGTTCTGCTTGCGGATCTTCAGCTGGGTCCACTGACACAAGAACAAAAGAATTCCAGTGAAACACCCCATCCCATCTGTCTCTTCCCTTCCCAAACAGGCACTTCAGGATTCTGGGATATTTGTCATATAAAAATAATCATTAAAATCTTCACCCACAGCCAAAGCCAAATGTGACATGCAGCAGGTCTCATCTCAGAGATGTATTATATTAACAGAAAAAACCAAAACCAATCAAGGTGTGGATCTGATAGTAGAGAAGCAATGTGCACTGCTGGCAGGGAATGTCGCTACATGAAAGGAACTCAGTGAAGGGGAAGGATTTTTTTAAATTCTATTTTGTCAGATATCCTTTTACCACCATGTGACAGCAAAAATGCGAAAAGACATGGGTAAAAAACCCAAACGTGGCCAAAACAAACTGCTGAATGTATCAGGCTAGGTAGGAAGACAAATGTTGATGGGACAACCAGCAATGAAAATACTCCTCACCTTCTCATCCCACTGCCACACTCTCCACAGGTCGTTGATGTGCAGCTCTGGCTCCACATACTCCTTTCTGTAGAAGGCGATGAACGGGACCTGGGTCAGAAATGAGACTCATCACCCCTGTGCAGGGACTGGGCTGTTCCTGGCAGCCAGGAGCCCAGACAGAGCTCCTGTTCCACGTGGGAGAACAAACTAACAGGGCAAGCTCTCACTCCACCAAAGAATACACCACATAGGTCAAAAAACTTCCGCAACATCAGGCAACACCTCAGAGAACAGACTGGATGGACCGAGCAAGGCTCAAGAGAAACTCCCCCACCTCATTCAGCCTCAATTTGTCCAGAATCAGGGAAAGACAATGCCAGCAGCTCTGTCAAACAGGCCTTAAAAACCTGGATTGCCACAACTCACATAAGATGAGTTGCAGTTCCCAATGGAGCATCATTTCGTCACAGGAGAGGCAGCCAGGGATGGTATATCAGCCCCTTCCGTGTGCCCTAAATGCTTCCAGCAGCCCTGCTAAACTTGTCAGGATAAGGAGACAGACCTTGGTAAAGAAGAAAAGTTGGAAATTACCTCGAAATGCTGGTTTCTCATAAAATTCAGGGCTTCTTTAATCTTCTGGATGGTACTGGGCCCCTTGCGGCTGAAGCTGCTGGCTTGGCCACGGTCAAGGTAGTCAGAACTTTCCTAAAAAGCAGAAACACACTGTGTTCACTCTATTCCTGAGCTGATCCCCTAAAACAGCAGCCACAGCTTAAGGCTGAGAAATTGTGGTTCTTTCAACTTCTTTGTGTTCCTTTTTGTCCTGTTGCACGGATGCAAAAATGAAGACACGGATGTTAAATGACCTGCTCAAACCCAGGAATGAGGGCAGTACTAGGCACCACGTTCCTATCAGCAGACCCCTGGAACAAGTCCCAGGCACACTCCTTTACCTGCAAGGAGATGGTGGGCGTTGCAAATGCATTCCTGTAAATCCAGTCAGCTTCTTCCTCCAGCTCATCGTCTTCAGCACTCTTCACAGGGATGGATCTCAGCTGGGAAGAGACAGCAGCATCAGCAGAGGCACGTGCAACACCAGGGCTTGCACTGCCACGTTTCCAAGAAGGCTGGAAATTATTATTTTGAGCTGCAGGTTCCCTCTGGTGACCCCCACCTACGGGGTGCCAAGGGTATCACTTCAGTGTCTGCACCTTCTGAGCACACAGGTAACTGCATCAGCTTTACACTAGATAAAGGCAGCTAGAGTCCTGTCAAAGGCTTGTGGAAAGGCCTGCAATGGTGCAAAGTCTGCTGTGAAAATCAAGTGAGGATACCTCCACTTCCCACCAGACTCCCAAACTCTCTGCAGTTACATCCTCTGTTCCAATCTATCTGTGCCTTGCTATCACTTTCCTTGCTGCAGCCACAGAGTAACAGCACATAAAGCAGCTCCAAAGCCTCTCTGGGCACTCAGTCTTAGCCTCTTCTCTTTCAGAGGTGCTCCTCTAACCACCACTACCACCCATGAAGATGACAATATTTGTGAACAGGGCACCTACAGCAAGAAGACAGCTCAGACAGCACTTCCTTGTGTTGCACAGACTGGCACGGGAAAAAAGGTCCTTTGGAAAACTGGCAGCTTCACACATCCCATTTCACAGAGGAGGGTAAAAATCCTCTGCACAGAATTACATTAACATACACTAAAGGGAGATGGATTTTTCAGTGAAAATCTGAATATAGGGTAAAATTAAGACAAAGATATGAGACACCAGAAGGATTCCTTACAGCACAAACAGCACTTTGTATTGAGAGCAGTGTAAGTCCCATCAGTTTGAGTAAAGTGGGTTACAGCAGTTATGTGTTGACTGGCATATAGGTAAGCCAGAAACCTTCCCACCCCTTCCCTGGCACTGCATCTTACTCTCCATATGTCCAGTTCAAGGGATTCCTAGCATCATCCAGCACTAAGCCATCTCAGCAGAGCCCAATCCCTGCACTTCAGCAGAGCAACACTGGCACCCAGTGGTCACAGGGAAGCTGTGACTGGAGCTACACCCAGACTCACATAGGTACAACAGCTCCCACGTCACTGGTATGCCTGAATGCAGTTTTAGCCTGTGCATTTGACAGGTAGGGTCGTCAGAGAGGGAAAAAGATTCCAAAATCCATCCAGCAGCCTGCAGGTCCCAAGCCTGGGAGCCAAAATGCTTTCTGCCTGCAGAGCTGCAGCCCCTTTCCTCACCTGGAACCTCTCAGGCATGTCTGTCATGCGGATCTCGTTGTCCTGGTCCGTGAGGTGGCTGCTCTCCAGCTCACTGGGCTCGTACATCTCGAAGATGCTGCGGCGACTGACGCGTTTCTTGGTCGTCTTTTTGGGCCGCACACGGGTCTCCCCCTCGGTTTCCTCATCCTCATATTCATACTCCTCCTCCATCTCCTCATCGTACTCGTTGTACTTCTCAAACTCGTCATAGTCGAAGTCCACACCAAAGATTTCCTGGGCTTCCTGCAAAGCACTGGAAGGCAAAAAAATCCCTATTGTTCAGCCCCACAGTGCAGTTCACAGAACATCTTTACAGCCACACACAGGAGGTCAGGGGTACCCAAGTTTAAGCTTTAGTTTTCCACCCAGGCTAAAAAAATCATGGACAGGTACAAACTTTGAGCTTTACCGCAAAAATTTTTCTTAAGGGCCTGGTTTTGGTATCCCTTTAAAAAAATCCAGGGGAAAATGGAAGGAGTCACACATTTCAGAAATCACACACTAAAAGCTCTATGTCTAAATTTACCAGGTTTCTTCTGGGAAAAAGACCAGCAGTATCCAACCACAAGCTGAATCACTCTGCAGTCGCAAGATCCAAGTAAGCTGAGCGCTATTTTCAAGCCTGCAGGCCAACTTCCAATCAATACTTACGCATCTGTGTATCCTGGAAGCTTCTTTCTCCATTTTGGCTTCTTCAGAGGTTGTCCATCATCATCCACAATGAAGTCATCAATGTCTGGACATTGAGAAACAATTCAGTGGTCAGGGAACTCGGATATAGAACTGGTACCTCTGACAAAGCTCAGCCAGTGCAACTATGAGCCTCCATCACAGGCTGCTGCTGGCTGTCAGTCTGCCCAGCTCCCCACAGCATCTCCTAAACCAACTTCACACAGTCCAGGAGCCTGAACCACAGTAACAAGCCAGAACAAACTTCCAGACACAGGCAAAGCCATTTGGCAATTAGTTGCACCTCAGTGCACTGAAAATACGGTCAGGAAAGGCCTGGCTGCTTTGGACAGTAGAGAGAATTCTTGAAACTTTTTTGGTATGTTAACAGGAGCAGTGAGAGGCAGATGCTGAGGAGGGGTAGGGCAGGCATGCACTGTGCTATTAGGTACTAAACAGTGCCTGGAGTGCCTTCCTCTGAAGCACTTCCATTTTTGAGGCAGCTTAGGGGAGGTGTTCAAGACCTCAGCACACATAACGTGCTCCTGCACAAAGTGGTTCAGACAGACAAACTAAACCCGTCACCCAGAAACATCTAATTCTAAGGATTGTACTAATCAGACCAACAAGAGCTTCAGCACAAAAAGGTCAGAGCCTTTTGGATACTTCTAGTTCAGAGAAAGTCTGAACTTTGTTCCTGTGCATTAATCTTAGGACAAACACTGGATGTAATTAAACATCTACACTCACCAGATTCATCTTCCTCCTCCTCCTCTTCCTCTTCCTGTGCAGCAACAGGAGCTTCCACAGCTTCCCCTCCTTCCTCGCCTTCACCATCCTGAAAGATTTCTTCAGCAATGGCTTCCTTCTCATGTTCTTCCTTTCCATAATCTTCTGCTTCATCGTCCTCATCATCAGACATTTTTCGCACGCGCCTGAATTTTTGCTGCAAGGAAAATGCCTTGTTAGTGCTCACAATCCCTGGCTCAGCACTGCACTTCCTCTGCAGGCACCTGGGAGGGAGCAGGATGGAGCCCAGCACAGCACAGGCACGCAGGGGAGAAGAGCCACCCTCTCAGGAGCCGTGCCTGTGTCACTTGCATGCTGTCACCACCAGTGCTGGCCTGCTTGATGTGACTCTAATGTTACAGAAAGAGCTTGAGAGCCCCTAACACCCTGTGCTGACCTTGAGGTTAGCACCACACAGGAATGGATGATAACATTGTCCTGAAGAGGTGGAAAGGAAGGAGCACAGCAGACTTCAGGAACCAGAAGAAAGTGTTTTGCAAACTCTGGGAAGCCAGGTCCCAGTTGCTCGGACAGGGAGAGATCCTGCTTCCTTCAAGCACTCAGCTGCCCCTTTCAGGGAGCTGATGGGAGGCACTGACTGCTCATGCCAGGCTGGAGCTCACCCTCCTCTGTGCCAAAACACACCACACCATTAACTGCACCGTGGAACACAACTCACTCTTTTGACTTTAACGCCCAAGTTTTCTTCAATGAGGTCGAAGTCATCATCCTCCAGGCGGTCATCAAAAGCTAAAGAAGACAGCAGAGAGTTACACTCTCCCTTTACTAATATGGGAATGCACTAAGCCCAAAAGGGTACAGCTTACCCAGCCCACGCAGGCCAGGGCAGAGGGTGCTCCCTGCCAGCATTACACAGTGCCCTGCTAGTAACAATCATCACAAAACTTACTGCGCTTTCTCTTTTTGTGGCCAACATCATCCTCGGAGTCTCCAGAGTCACTGGCTTCTTCCTCCTCTTCCTCGTCATCATCATCATTAATGAATCCTTTCAGGTTTCCCTGCTCATCCTGATCATCGAGGTTCAGCTCCTCCTCTTCCTCATCTGGGATGGAGAGCAGCACATGTTAGACACTTACTGCTTATCCACCAAGACCTGGCTCTGTGCAAGCAGCATCTTCCTCCACACCATCCACACAGTTTTAACTGAACACTTTTACTGATATAGAACCCAGCCAGCTGCTCCTGCCAGATCCCCACTTCTTGTCTTGTGCTCTCTCTGCAGAGGGAACAGGTGGAGTGGTCACACTGGGAGAATTCCTCTGCTTTTACCATTTACTATCAAACTGTATGACTGCAAGTCCCATGGGAGTGAAGCAGCGTATTTTTTATAGCCAATTATAAAAACCACTTGGAGCACTTGGTGGAAGGGAAGCACTCAAACAGCTGAGATTATTGACTACAGATGGCCCTGCTATTATAGCACAGTTACTGCTCCATCTGCAGAGTCACGGGATGCAGAATAGAACAGCAAGGAACAGAGACAATTCAGCAAACTCACCATCCTCATCTTCCTCTACAAACTTCTTGGTTACTCTGGGTACAACCTCCCCATCTTGGTTGTACTCCTCCTCCGACTCCTCTGCTTCGCTCTCCACAAAGTCAGACATGGCTGCAGCCTCTCACACAGCAGCTGGGGAAAGAGGAAACATCCCTGGCATCAGCTGAGCAAGCAGAACACAAGCACTTCCCCCTTCAGGTTTTGGAGAGAAGGCAGCTGAAACAAGATGGGTTTCAAATTAGCTAGGGAGGCCCTGAATTACCCAGTGTCCACAGTGACATCCCTGTCACCAGAGATTAGGCAGGAGAAGGAAGCAGCCAAGAGCTGCCAGCTCCTGCCAAGGCGTGTCTGGGTGAGGAGGGCAGGAGCTGTCACGGCAACACTCCCAGCTCCTGCGGCTGAAACGTGCACACAGCCAGAGCCTTCATCCCATCCATGCCCTCCCACGCGCCGGGAGGGCTCCCACTGATGCTGCACGGCGTCAGGCACACAGCCCAACTAATTAGGATCGGAATATGATTAATCCTCACTCAGTTAACGAAGCCAGGGTGACCCTGGAAAAGGCCTTGACTGAGCCGCGATCGCCGGCTGTAAGTGAGACTGCAGAGCCCACGGAGAGAACTGGGGAGAGGTCTGGGGGTCCTGGGTTGGGGCAGGGGGTTTGTGGCTGCCCACAAGCCAGAGCCAGGATGTTCCATGCCAGGGGCCTCCACCCAGAGTTGAGGAAGCAACAAGAAAACTACAAAACCAGCGCATTTTCTATATCCAGAACCTTTTGTTGGATGCTTTTCTCAACTAGGGTCTCTGGAAACAATATAAATCAAGCTTGGCACAAAGGAAAGCGTGTGCCAAGTTCTGTCTCTCTGAGCCTTCCACTTCTGGTGGTTACAAACTCAACGGTATTTTTGAAATTTTAAAAGGAAGGGTTTTTTAATCTCCTTTTTACATACATCAAAACAACTGAAGCTTACAACTGAAGTCAGCTATAAGGAAAACCAAATCAACCCCTCAAATGGCTGTGAGGATGAAAACTCCAGTCCAGGAAGAAGTACAGGCCTTTGGGAAGGTATAAAAAACAGTTCAGAGGTGTCAGATCTAAAGCCAAAACCTCCATGTTAAATTACATCTGATGTAATTCAACATACAAACACGCAAAAACAACAGAGAAAAAAGACGAGAAAAGAATTCCATATGGCAGGGAATGATACCTAAACAAACACGCTTCAAAATATTCCCATAATCATTTCCCCACTGCAAACAACCCACTGAAGGAAATCAGTCCCATACAGGACAACCTGATCAAGGCTTTGCCATGACACTTCTCGTGTGCAGGATTTCTTGTTCTGCCCCGAGATCCACAACTCTGCTGCACAAACACAACGACTTGGAGAAAAACAGGGACTTAGTGCTTAGAGTTAAAAGGTCCAAGGCTGATCTTGGATGATCTTTTAAGTTTTAAAATACCAGCAGCTCCGAAGGAACGTGTCATCCTTATCTCATTAAAGGAAACCCAAAACAAAGATGAGGGAAAGACCTCTGCCAGATTTCAGACAAGAGTGGTGAGCAGCTCATGCTCCCTGGCTGCAGAATATATGGCTGTGGCCAACTTCTATGCAGGATGCTCCAGACTAGCAGAAATCACAGCAGGCCAAGGCTACTGCTCTGCATCCAGACAGGACGTGGCTGCTCTGGTTCAGTGTGGGATCCCCATCCTCAAGAGGATGCTTCAGAAGTCACACACTTGTATTTAAGCATCTCTCTCAGAAATAAGGCCTCAGAGGGCAGCACTGATGCCAGTTAAATGTGGGTTCCTGATGCAAATGCCACTGATGAATTGTGTGACTACACACATTAGAGGAACAGGGATTATGTTTGCCAGCCTGTATATGAATATTCTGTCAGCTTCACACTTTCTCACCAATTCTCCTGCTACAGGTATTCACCAGGGTGTATTAACACACATAAACCTGCAGGCTGAGTGGCTTCTCCTAGAGCATTTCCAAGTCTAATAACCCCGTTTATCTCCTGCCCATGATCAATATACAAACCCACCTTGTCAAAGCACCACGTCCAATTTCACTGTTCTCTGCCAGTGAAGTATTTAGCTCACAATTCCAGCTTTCTTCCTCATCACTTGTTCTAAAATTTCCTGGCAATTTTACTCCATGTCAATTAAAATTTGTCTGGACACAGGGAACAAATAGGACTTGAGAAAACCATCTTATTTAATGATCCAGCCAAGCAGGTTCCACACAAGCCTAACACCCACAAACCCGGGTGCTTTCAGCTCCAGCGAAATTCACTTCAGGACAGCAGAGATGTCACTTAGCAGAGAAAACAGAAGCAAGATGTTGAACCAGGTATGGATTAAAGGTGCCTCCCCCACCCTCTGTGCCAAGGAGGCCTTAATTTGAAACAAAACAAGCCAGGGAAGTGAGCAGAGGTGCAGAGGCAGAACTCGGTGTGGTCACACAGAGAGAGACCTGAGAAGAGTTTAAAGACTCTGGACCAAGCAGTGTTGGGCCGGCCCAGGTGTTTTGATCAGGAGTGTCTGCACTTTGCTCAGCTCACGGGCACAGTGGCGCTGATCCAGAGTCCATGAGCTCCTTTTAACTGGGACCGCTGGGTTCTGATCAGGTCAGGACCAAGATGGGCATCAGCTGCAGGCTCTGTGAGGTGAGGCAGTGCCTTCAGAACCGGTGCTGCTTTGTGAGAACCCGAGGATTTCAGAAATCATTCACACATCCAGATACCTGCTGGCTGCTCAGGACATTGGGAATGGCAGAGTCCCTCAAGAGCTTCAGAGCCTGAGCAGGTGTGGGGTGAGAAAGAAGAAACATCTGATACTGTCCCAGCAGGACAGTACTGAAGGCAGGAGACCTCAGAGATGCTCACAGAATAACCAAGCAGTGTCCTCAGAGCAAAATCTATTTATTATTCAGCAATTAACCTCAGGATAGCAGTGTGAATACACAAACCAGCAAAGCCAAGTGCTCATCTTGGCTTTAGGACAGCATGGGTGCAGCAAAGACAGTCCTTGACTTCTCCCCATCTTTTGTGGGAGAAACTACATCAATCCCACATTAACAGTTGTATTGTGTTTTTTTTCTGAGGGGGGAGAGGGCTTGGGCAGGGATGGTTGTAACCTCTGCCACTTCATGGTTCAACTCACAGTCCATTTAGGATCACACAGATCCATGGAACCACACTGCCAAAGCCACCACCGAACACCTCGCTCAGTTCTCATGGCCACACTTCAAAGAGTCAAACTGCAGAGCATTCAGAAAGCTCTGTGAGAATAAGAGAGCTGGGGAACTTGACTCGAAAACATAGAGCCTAAGGAAGCCAGATCTATTAATTTTGCAAATTAAATGCTCATGAAATTAATTTTAGCACAGTCCAAGTACATTCACAGGAGTCCAAGACTGACAACAGGACTGTTGTCCTAATCTGACTAGGAAAAACCCAAATGAACTGCAAAGATAACGTCACTTTTTCACCTCCTGAAGCTCTCAGTGAAATCAGTATCAGTTTTCTTAAAATATAAAAAAAACCAAGCCATGGCTGAGCTGCAATGTGTGGATTTAACACTAATAACTAAGCAATGATCTTCAGGCTGTGTCCCACCACAGAATTCAGATAAAATCATCTTGGCATCTTTTAATTTGAAGCTTATGAGCCTAACAAAAACATCCCTGTGAAGCACTGCAAGGCACTCACACCATGACAAACTACCCTCACGGGCACCTCCTCGATGCTGAGCTCTTCCTCAGAGGCACTCCTTGTTATCCACACAGACTTCTGAAGGCCACTGCGGCCTGCCAGCCCTAACGTCAGCAATATGTCATTTCATACTTAGCTTTTACAGCTGTTTTACGGGTTTCCGAAGTCTGCATCTAAACCAGAAATTCCCACCCTGCTCGGTGGGAGGAACACAGGGGGAAGTGATGACTGGGGACCAACGACAGGGAAAGTCCAGGCAGCCACCACAGCTCAGGAACTTCCCATACCTGCTTTGTTGGTTTTAACACTCCCATGGGTCCCACTGTCCCTGATGCTATCAGGTGGCAGCACGTCCTGTGGCAGGGTGACACATTTAATAGCATGCTGTGTGAAAAAGCACTTCCGCCTGTTTATTTTAGCCCTGCTGCATCATAATTTCCGGTGAGAAACAGAAAACTGATGCTCCCTCCTCGCTTTCTCTGACCTGCCCATGACTTCATGCACCTGGATCGTATCTCCTGTCAGCAAGCTTCTCCCCTAAGGTGAGGACATGAAGGCTTTGCTTGCCCAAAAACCTGCTCTGCTCCTGCCCCTGCCTTTGCCAGCGCTCCCTTTTTGGGATGGTCTAACCAGAATTGCCAGGGCACAAACTGCCAACCATTTACTCAGCAGCGTAACAATGTTTTCTATTTAATTCTCTGCTCCTTTCAAGTAATTTCAAAATATACCTCTTAGGCTACAACGGGGTGTTGAAGTTGTTTTAAAAGAAACAATTCCTGAGACACCTACTGCTCTTCCTTGAATTACAAGAGCTGATGTAGAGCCAATTTTGTGGTGTTTGTTACCTTCCTTACACCTTCTGCCATATCTCTTTTACCACACCAGCACTCCCACCCGGTGTTATCTGGTCTCTGCAACTCCCCACAGTTTAGTTATCCTAAAAGATTTAGAAGTAACCTTCCTTCTGCACATCACCATATTAAGGAAAAAATAAAAAGAGCAGCAGAGATGACTGTGAAACTCCACAATAACCTCACTCCCCCACGAGCACCAATCGTTTGCCACCTTTTAGTCACTTATTAAACCCAAAAGGGCTTTCCCAAGCCCTTGGCTTTTCAGGGAGGACCTCGCCAGAAGCTTGGAAAACCTAATGCGGTGGTGTGGAAATCACACCTGCGGAGCAGAGATCCGGGAATCACAACTAAAGAGTGGAGGGGTCTAGGACCACCAATGTGGTGAGCAGCGAAAGTCAGACCCTTTCCCTCACTCCAAGAAAAGCATCCCCATGCTCCCCATCGCCTCACATCCACAGCTCTTCCCACCGTGCCAGCGCTGCCCCGCAGCCCCGGCCCCGCTGCAGCGGCGGGCGGGGGCTGCGGCACCTCCCGGCCCCGGGGGAGCCACCCTCGACCCCGGCCACCGCCTCGCCTCCTCCGGGCCCTGCCCGCCGCCGCCCCGGGAGGCTCCTGCTGCCGCCAGCCCCACCCACGGCCACCACCGGGGCCGCACCGGGGCGGCCACCGCCGTTTCACCTCCGCACCGGGGCCCGCGGCGCAGCCCAACACCAACCTCGGGGACGTCCCTGCCGCCTTCACCGAGGCTCGGAGCCGCCGCGGCGCCGGGTCGGGACTGACGCCCGGGCCGGAACAAACGCGGGTTCGCCCTTCCCCCGGTAAGGGACCCCCGTTCCCCGCCACCGCTGCCCCGCCGGGCCCGGCGCGGCCTTACCCGAGGGGCCGAGGGAAAATGGAGGCGGCGGCGGCGGCGAGCGCGGGGGGCGGAGCGGGTGAGCCGCGACCTCCCGGCGGGCGGAGCGGCCGC
>VWPU01016086.1:0-81076 GCA_013398955.1 Callaeas wilsoni
GGCACGGCACGGCGCTGTCACCCCCGCCAGGGCTGTGCCAGGCCCGGGGAGGGACTCGGGGACGGGCCCTGGGCAGAGCCCGGCCCGGGAGCTGGAGAGGTGGAGCGCTGTGATGCCGTTTGGTGGGAGAACAGCGGGAGCAGTGCCAGCCTTCACGGGAGGGGAGGGAAACGGGGACGGGGACGCGGCCGCCCGGCTGACAGGGCGTTGGTAAGTGTGCGGATTTGAACGGGCTTTCTAGGAGAAAACAAGATAAGTGAAACTGAAATAGATGTTTTAACCTGCTGTCATAACTGTCTTTGATGAAGCCATTACTGTTTTTAAGGGACATGGAGTAGTTCCCTTTTTTATTTTGTAGACCACACTAAAGCTGCTGGACGTTGTTTACTGTGGTGAAAAGACAGGGATCACACCTGAATTGTAGACAGGATAGGGAAGTAACTAGAGACAAACTATGGTGAGTAATATTGAATCAAAAATCCATCAAATCCGAGCATCAAAAGGTATAAAATTAGTTCTTTGAAGATCAGTCTTGAAACCAATCTTATGAAATATGTAATAGAGGGTTTGATGGAGCAATTAAAACCTTACTGTCTTGATTTGGTAGTGATGAAGAGTCGAGAGGCATTGGCAATATAGAAGAGGGTTATAGTACTATACAGAAAGAATTGGGTGATCCTGAGAACCAGGGTATGAAATAAGTACAATAAAAATTTAAAGAATGAGGGTTTACAGTTGCAACCTTGCAAGCAAAAAATTTGTGGAAGAAATTCTTACCAGTTGAAAGCAACACAAAACCAAAGAATGTTAGGTAGTTACAAGATACTGAAGTGTGGAAAAAGTAAATGCTGACTACAGTGATCCAGTTAAAGAGGTTACTATTATCCATGAACAGAACTGTAGAATTCTGTGTATAATGTTAATCATTCTCAGTAAAAAAGTGGAACAGAAACAGGAAGATATGCTGAGGTCAAGTAGGGATATTAAGAGTCTTTCGGAAGAGGCATTTGGCTTTTTTTAATTTTGCAGAATAATTTTAATTTTGCTTTCTATTTAGCCATTAAGGTAAACACTGTGAAGGGAATAAATTGAGCTAAAGGATGATGTTAATACATTAATAATTTAACATAGATTTTAAGATTAATAGTATATGAAAATTTCTAACCGTCAGAGAGCACTGGTACTCAGTACTAGCCTTCCAAAGGTCAAGGAAGAGCAAAAACTGAACACTTACTAGATGGAACATGACTGCTTTGTAAAAATAATATTTTTGTTTGCTGCAGCAGAGGCCTAAGCTTAGTGTTACCTGTAGACTCGAGATCAGTTTTTCTTTTTTGTTTGTTTGTGAAATAGATTATTAGCAAGAACTAGTTAAATTGTTTTTTAGAAGAAAAATATTTATACTAATGTTTGCACTCTGAATAGTAGGGTTGGTGACAATCAGGAAATGACAATGGGTAACTGCTGTCCTTTTGTGTTGAAGAAAAGGTGCAAAGAGTAAGCAGAGATGAGTTGAACGTTGAAGTGTAGTGTGTGCATCTGCTCTCTTACCAGAGCAGTGTGAGTTTGCCTCTGCATAGGGCACTCTAAAATTCGGTTCTGATCTGTAATCAGTGACACATTTCCTCTCAGCAGGTTTTGGTATCCTTTAGTTAAAGTTGTCTCATCAGCAACAGCGAGGGCTTTGAAGCAGTGCTTTAAGTTGACTGTGTTACCTCACATTCTTTTGAACTTAATGTTTGAGCACATGTGGCCTTGAAGTCCTTATCTGCAGCTCAGGACCGGAGAGACTTGGTTGTCCAAGGAGTGAACTACTACTAGAGGCTCTTCAAGGGATTTGGGTAAGCTGGAATTTTGAAGGCTGCCACTCTTTTCTTTTGATCAGTCTGTCAGTTAATATCTTCCCACATAATCTCAAGTTGCGGATGTTCCACTTTCAGATAGATAAGTTAATAAGCACGTAAGATATTTTAGAAGGCGTTGGTTTATACATGTTAGGTGAAGTACATGATCCCTGAAGCATTGAGCTTTCTGGAGAGACCATCCACAGAATGCTGTTAGAGTAGGTGGCAGGCCTGTCTTGAGTGCATGAGCTTGTTCCACCAAATTTCCATTGTGAGTGTTTATTTTGTTTGTAAGTCAAGACCACAAATACTGAAACAGTCAGTTATGTTGTGGTTTGCTTTGCTATTTAAATATAATACTTACTAAATATTTGGAAAAAAAGGTTTTCTCATGTGCAGTCCCCCACTGCAGTCTTGTCTGTACTTACAGGACTTAGATTCTGGCTTTCATTCATGTATCAACACCACTTTTCCAAGTGTAGTTTTTTCTTTCACTTTTATCAATAAAATTTCAGTTGGCTGAGTGGAACAGAGCTGCTTAAACACCAGTTTTGTCAGTCAGCAAATTTCTGACATCCAAGTAAAGCAGCTACATCAGCTGAATTTTATAACATAAACTCAAAGGCATAAATCCTGTAATGCTCATTGATGATAGTCTTCAGCAGGCTAAGACCTGTGAGAGTGTCTGACCAGCAGTAGTGGATGGTGACAGAAAAAGGGCAGCAGCATGTTTTGGGAAAAGCTTGGGGTGTATGGGCTTCCCATGGATGGTGTAAAATGCTTGTCTGTCCTCTTCACCTCAGAGTTTTATATCCACAGAACAATATGCCTGTCTGTGTCATGTGTTAGTACCTTAGGGGCTGGTTCTGCCTGAGACTGGGTACATCTTCAGAGTTTTGCTACATCCAAGGCTCATCAGCTTTTGCTCAGGGTTACTGAGTAGGGTTGTAGATACAGGTGATGTGGATCTTCAGGAAGCATTAAAACAAAGTGCCGTACCAGAGGCTTTTGAGGAGACTGGATGCATATAGCATCAAAGAGATTTCTTACGGGCAGAAGTGGTTGGGTTGAAGAATTATAAAGCAGGCAAAAAGAAATTGCCAAAAAAAGGAAGGAGGCAGAAAGGTGGCACATGATCTTCAGTGTACACAAAGTAAGATGATGTCGTGGGTAGAATAATCTAAACCATGCTCACATGATAGTGAGCTCACAGCTGGCGGTCACCAATCAAGAGAGCTTGGAGCTACCATTGAATGTTCCCTGGAAACCTAAGCTCAGTGTGCTGTGGCAGCCAGAGAGCCATGAAAATGTTGACTGTCCTCAGAGAGGTAGTGAGAAGGCAGAGGGCACCATTTAGGTGCTGCAGCTGGTGCACCCGTGTCTGGGGTAGTGTGTGTGGTTCCAGTCTCTGCACTGGGAGAAGGATGCAGCGGGATAGGGATGGGCAACCTAAAGGGACAAGGGGATGAGCCTCCTAAAGAGGAAAGACTGGAAAGTCAGGATTATTCACAGAGCATGTTTCTGGGGCATGACCAAGACTTATGAAATGAAGGCAGTGAATAAAGTGAGAGTTATCCATCAGGTCTTGAGGCACTGAAATGGGAGTTCCTTGCTGGGGCTGTTGGGAGGGTGGTTTCAGATGGATACAGGGAAGGATGACAGGGGCCCTGTGGTGGCAGTGTGAGCAGGTTCAGGAAGGGATCAGAAAGTGGACAAGAAATCTGTTGAGGGGCTGCTAAAAGTGCTGCTCAGGGAGGTCCACGATGTACTGTAGTGGCTGCTGGGGTGTGTGTGGAGAATGGACTGCAGGAAGCAGCCAGGCTCATGTGCTCTCCCAAAGGAGGATCTCTGATGGCCGCTGTTGAAAGCAGAGCACTGGGTGAGCAGGGTCAGTCTGATCCAGGACACCAGTTCTAGTGAACTTATTGTCAGTAAGCCTGGAATAATTTTAGTTCTGCATGGTTCCGTTCTGGCTTCTGAACTGTTAGAATTTGCATGTACAGCATAGAAAAGGCAGTGAGCAACAAGGTGATAGCATTTGACAGGACATAGGTTGTAAAGATAGGGTCAGCTATGAAAAGCTGCAGAAGAACCCTGTAAAACTGAGTAACTGGATAATGCAACGTACTGGCACAGGAGTTCAGTGTAGGTAGGGGGATTCAGGTAGCATAAAGAGAATCCTGACTTCCCATGTGAAATACTGGGCTCTCAGTAATGAGCAGTATCTTGTAGTTATGATGAGTGGTTCTGTGAAAATGTACCAACAGTGTTAAGCAGCAGTGAAAAAGGTAAAACAAACAATATTACTGAGAAACAAGTAAAGAACAAAGCAAAGAATTTTGTCATGCCACTGTGTTAATCCATGGTTCACCCTGAACATCCTGATTGAGTCACTCCTGCTCTGTCTCCCAGCTCAGAAAACAGAGTAAAAATGAGTGAGAGTCGGAGAAGCAAAAAAAGAATGGTCGTAGACACAGACCCCCTTCCAAATGAGGAATTACCAAGAAAGCAGAACTTCAAAATTCATGCTGGAAAGGGATGTCTGAGGAGGCTGTGATGAAGGCCTGTAGAATCATGAGTGGCAGGAAAAGAATGGGCAGAGTGCACTGTCTGTTCTTCCTGCAGCAGAGCTGGGGGTCTGCAAGGGAAGCTACCAAGCCCCTGATTGCACAAGATGAAAAGATGTTGTTCTTCATAGGTAACTGAGTTGGAGAACTTACCAGACTATGTTGTGGGTGTTAGAAGTACTTGTGTTGAAGAGGAGAAAGAGCAGATTCCAAGGTGGAGGTGGAGCCAAATACTTAGAAATCCCACCCATTTTGAATAGAAAAAGCAATATTATATGTGCTTGCCCGATTCTACGTTCTTCCTGGTCTTTGCTTTTGGCCACCATTTGAAAAGTTATACTAGGCCTAAATGGACCTTTGCTGTGATCTGTGACTACTTTTATTTTGGCTTCTTATTTGCAAAATTAATAGCTGACATGGACTTTTTTTCACAGTTTCTCTTCATCCTTCCTCAAATAGAACTTGTCAAACCTCTTTAAAGTAACATGGCTATTGCTGTTCATTGAATAGACACCAGGTTTCATGTTGAATATTGAGTCTTTTACAGAGAAGTTACTGGTATTTATTAAGTTATCTAAAGGTAGAAGTTGCCCTTGTATATGTGATGTCTTTTGTTTTCCAGGCTCAGCAGGATAAATTGGTATAATTAGTAAACATCAGTTGAGCTACTTCACTCTCAGGTTCTTTTGAATCATCTTGCATTGCAATTTTGGTCAATTCCAGCCCCTGTGCAGATCAGGAGCTTGAGGTTGGCCTCTGATTCTCCTCAGACTTGCCTGTTGTCCTGGGAATGCTTAGGCTGCTGATTTACTCCCTTCAGTCCCTTAAGACAGTGTTGGGCAGACACTGGTACTACATGTTTGCCTTCATGGAAAAATTCTTTGAGCCTAAGCATGGTGAAGCAGCTATTAATGCAAAAGTAGTAGCACTATGTATATATTAATTAGACATACAACCTTAATAGTGTTACCATTTCATCTTAGTATGTCACATAACATGATCCACCATGATGCAGTTAAGTTTTTAAAGTCATGCTGTGTTGATAGATATTTAGAATATTTGAAGGAGTAAATATATCAATTTACTATTTGTCTTTGATAAACTGGTTTAATGCTATACTGTGTGAATATGAAAATTCTGAGCAGAAATATGTGTATCCAGCAGTCATAGTAAGAGTTGCACATTTGACAGTATTAGTTGTCTTATCATTGGTATGTGGACATAAATACATCGTTGGTATAAAATAATGAACTTCAATGGAGAAGCAGAGCAATTTATTTTTTCAAAGGTAAAGTCAAGCACACAGTTCTATATAAATGACTTAGAAATTTAGGAGACTTTTAAAAGTCTAAATCTGCTTTCAAAAGTGACCTGCTTCTATGCACTGGCCACTAGATTTGATGTTGCACACTGAGGCCATGTGTTCAAGGTTATGCATGACTTAGGGTATATAAGCTATTATATATACTGTAAGGAAAAAAGTAAGAAAATATTAACTGTATAATAAGTAATTTGGTGACAGGCTCTTAGTTTGCTTTATTGCTCTTATTAAGTTCTGATTTCTGATGATTCCTGCTGGACACACAAAGTTTTTCCCCATTTTAGTAAATGTGGCATCTCGGACTTTCTGTTTGTCTAGGTAAGGACTGGGCTCTTTGTGTGGGAATGTGGGAGGTGTTTTGGATTTAGCTTTGGGCGTTTTTTAAGAAACAGGCATAAATACATACTTTTAAAAATTAAATACCTTTGGTTTTAGAACTCAAGCACCATACCAAACTCCTCGTTTCACTAAGAGAAGATCAAAGCTTAAATGAGAATGCTGTTTATACTGCAAAGAAGTAGCAGTTTGGATTTCAGAATCCTTTTAATAAAGTTTTATAAAATCTTACTTTCAGGCCTTTCATCATTTCCTTCGCAGGAAAATAGAAAACATCACAAATGCATAAAAGGTGGTCTGTGTGAGTCCAGGCTTACACACCACACCAGTATCTAAAGGGAACCTTACAAGAAAGCTGGAGAGGGACTTTTTACAAGGGCATGAAATGATAGGACGAGTGGGAATGGTTTTAAACTGACAGTGGGAAGGTTTAGATTGGATGCAAGGATGAAATTCTTTCCTGTGAGGGTGAAGAAAAACTGGAGCAAGTTGCCCAGAGAAGCCGTGGGCGCCTCATCCCTGGAAGTGTTCAAGGCCAAGCTGGATGGGGCTTTGAGCAGCCTGCTGCAGTGGTGTGTAAGGTGTCCCTGCCCATGGCAAGGGCATTGGAGCAGATGACCTTTCAAGGTCTCTCCCCTCTCAGGCCGCTCTGTGATTGTCGCTGCAGTCACACAGGAATTCATCAGTCCACGTGGTGGCAGTGTCCATCCAGGCTCCAGCGCTGTTCCTGCCGCGGCAGCCTCCGGCCAGCCGGAGCTATCCCTGCTGCTCTGTCAGTGGCTCTTCCAGAAGACTGCTCCGACTCTGCAGCAAATTTAAACACAAGCACTTAATTAAGAGTGGGACAGATTCTCTCTACTCTGTTAAAAACCAGGCAAATAAACCAACAACAAAACAATATGTAGTAACCGTTAGTATTTTCTTGACCGGCATACACCCTACATGTTCCCAGCAGAAACAGCAAAGGAACTTGGGTAAAGGTTTGTGAAGAGGTTGATAATTATGACTGATGTGATTCAATAACTTTATATAAAATCAGGTGTATTCAAGCAGGCTACAATGATCAGAGAAGTCCTGCACTTACATACTGGTTTAACTGAGCCATTTGAGAGGAATTAAAGTTACAGGCTAATTGAAGAAATCTGTAAATTGCCTTTTTCCCTAAATAGTTCTTGTTCAGAAGATGAAAGGTGAGCAGTGTTCAAAAATACTTAGCTGTATATTTGATAAAAGTTAAGTGTGCTGAAACATGTAATGCGACTGAATTACCTCTTTTAGCAAGGATAAAATGTTTATGAATATGCTTGTTGATAAAGGTGTTTTAAAAGAATGATCTCCTTCTTATTCTTTTGTTTTGTGTACATAAATACACAAAGCTTGTACTGTTTTATCTGGGGAAGCATTCTGCAGCCCTGGATTGGCATTTGAGGTCTTGTATATTTTTTATCTTGTAGTGTTGACATACTGGGCAATGCTGAGCAAAGCTTCCCGTTCCCCAGTGCCATCATCTGCTGATCCATAAGGGCAGCAATCATTGTTAAAACTTCATAAAGCACTTCGTAGCCTGTACGTGTAAAGCCCTTTGTATATGCAGTGCACCAGAGTTTCTGCCTACAGGATGGTCCTGACATCAAGAGAACATTACCTGTGTCTCATGGCTGCATAAGGGAATGGGAATGATTGGAAGCAAATGGCATAAATAATGTTACTCTGTTAGCAACTACCCATGTGGCTGACTAGGGACATGAGAGGGAATGTAGGTGTTATGAACCTGCTGTGATGCCTCAAATCCAGGAGCTGTTGAAAAAAATAGCTGAAGTTAGAAGGGGAAAATGCTGCAAAGTATAGTGGTGTGTAAAATAGGCATCATGCTGTACTTAATCTGAGGTGCTGCTTTTAGCAGCAGTTCCGTATTAGTGGAGCCATAAAACTGTTCAGTTGTACTGAAATTTTCTAATAGAAAATACAGAACCAAAGTGGATTTTGATGTACATACTGGGGTTCTTTCCTAAATGGAAATGAGTTGACCACATCATTTTTTTACTAAATACAATATTTATTCAGTTAAATGACTGCCCAGTAACTTACACATAAATACATGTGTGCGTGAAAACTTACCAAGGAATTTCTCCCTCAGCATTTTAAGCAAAGTAGTGGAATGTTTTTCATTCACTTAAATAATGAAGAGGAAGAGCTCTGCAAGCCACTGCCATTGAAGTGGTCTCAAATTGCATTACAGAAAGAGGATGCTGTTTACCACAAGGGAGTTGACAAATGCAGATTTTGCTAGTAACTCATATCGTGTGTTTGCTGGAATAGGAGGTTACTATTTCTTGGATTTGTTTTAGTTTCCATTTCTTGATGGTGGCAGTTTCTCTACTGGTAATTTTACTGATGCCTAGGTTCTGGATGTCAGAGTGTGTATTGAGAAGTCTCAAGGATTGAGAAATCTGATACTGTTCTGTGGTAGTGATGTGTTGTTTTAAAACGGGCAATTAGTTCCGTTTTCCTGAATGTAGTGGGAAATAGTGTAGTTTTGCAGAGCTGGTGTGTCCTATGGAGCAATGACTGGGTGATTAATCCCAGTTTGGCAGGTTCATAAATACTTTTGTAGCGGAGGGATGGGTCCCATGAGTGATTCTGTCTCTCATGTGGAGCAATTCTCTCCTGTTCATGACGCTGTTTGGTAGCTGTTGAACTTAGTGAGAAAGCAGAGACAACAGGATATATTTACTGTAAAATAAAACTGCACAGTTCACACAAATTTTAGGACTAAGAAGTTTAAGAAGTGACAGAACTTGCATTTAGCTCTGCGGTTTGAATTTTTCAAGATCACTCCTGGCTTCTGCAGGCGAGAACATGCCCTGCAGCAGATCAGTGTGTGACACTGAGTTACCATTGTACACAGTATAGTGAGAGACAACTGACTCCTATTAAATAAATTATTTTTACGGAATCATTTCATATAAGCATTCCTTTTGAAAGCAAAACAGCTTGGTTAAATTTTCTTATCCTGTACTAGCCCACATGTGTCAGTGAAAAGGCTTACAGCATAATTTCTAAAGTTATTAATTAAGAAGTACACTGTTGAGGCTATATAAATGTATAAATCTTGGGAAAATGTATTTTTATATTATGCCTTTCTAATGGGAATCCTTCTAGCTTGGGAGAATGTCTTTGAATTTACTTTTTTTCACAAACTAATTTTCTGTCAAAGTACCAAGTTATTAAAAGCAAACCTTTATTTTTAATAAAAATATGATTTAACAGATACATTTTCAGTAGATAGTGATGCATTTTTACAAGCAGTCATTTACTTCTGTCTTTAAAAATTAGATTTATTTTACTGCTAGTAGTGATTTTTTGTTCAGGATTGTCATTTTGTAATATTTTGTGTATTGTTACTAATGCAAGTCCATTTGTCCTAACTGGTGCCTGTGAAATCAGTCCTTACTGGTGGTGTATCAGCTTATGGACAGGTTCAGAGTCGTTACCTGATTGACCTTTCAGAAGCGATTTAAAGGGAATGGCTAATGCCGTTTTGTTTCTAAATTTTGCTCCTAAATCTGTTGTATGTAGTCATTGCAGCAATAAGCTTTTTGATACTATGGGCAGAAAGGTAACCACCATTTGTTTAATCAAAAATACCTAATTAAGTTGACCTGCGATTTTTTAATGAGTTGTCTTACACAGGAAATTTTGCTAAGTTGGGTTAATTTTGAGGCAAGAACAAGTTGTTTGGGGACTGACATTTTAAAGGTTTTGCATAGTTCAGCTTTGTATGCAGCTTGTATTTGGCATAGGTTAGCTAGCCATATGTGAAATAGAATTGTGTTAGTAGAAAAAATCTTTTTAATCACAAAGATAAATCAAACCAGATGGTCCAATTTTTTTTTTTTTGTGAATGCGTTTGCTTAGTCCACAATCTTCAAGTATTGGGAAGAAGGATTTGCTTTGTCTTTGTCTTTCTTACTGTGAAATACTAAGGTTTTACTTTAGTCTTCTACACATCAGTGATCAGTTCTAGAAGATTCTAGTGATAATAAATACTGAATCAGAATTACTTCCAGTTACACCTTCTGTTAACTGCTAGTCTTTTTGCTTCCTTTTCTGAGAAGATAAGGAGGTGACTTTTTTTTCTTGGTATTATTAACTAATGTTTCATCACAGTTGGGGAATTCTGTAAGACTTTACCAGACATACACGTCTGGTATGAAAATACAAACATTAGCTTACATTTAACAGAGCGTGCCGTGCGTTTCTCAAATAGTCTAAGATTCTTCCAGAATAATATTCTCATGTTGATTTATGTTAGGCCTTGTTTTATTAAGCAGGTTTAAACACTGAAGCATTATTTTACAAGCAAATCACAATCTTTTTGTCAAGTGCAAGTAGAGGTTTGTGCTATTGATATGCTGCTACTATGGCTGATAATTGGAGGTTTTAAAATGATTTATGATCTTGCTTTAGGGAAGCTTTAGTGCAGAATATAAAGGTTACAATCACATTGCAGAGAAACTGGGCCCATTATTTTTCTCAGCGAAGGCTGAACAAGCAGAGTGGAAGAATTCTCCTATCATTCATTATTTGGGTGGAAAATGGGCAAGAAAATTGAAATTGCTGTGTTGGGAATCCTAGCTTTGTAGCATGCAGGGGGTTGTAACATATTCATTGAAAACGTGAGTAATTGCATTGTCCTTTCTTTTTGTGTAGGGTTATAAGGAAGCCGTTAGTGCCCTACACGACACCAGTCTCACACAAAGTTTTACGGTGTACCAGTGAACTGACCACATGCTCTTGGAGATGGTTGTGGAAAAGGGTTCTTGAGCCAGTGATGTACTATCAATCACGTGCTTAAAAACATGCTTGCAGCCTAGAGGAATGTACTCTGCTTAAAATCATTCCTTATACAGATACCAAGACATAGAATTTATTTCTATCTCTTTCTCTTCAGCATCCAATAAAGAAAAAAAAGTTGTGCATTCCCGCACTGGAAAACTGGACAGTGTTGATAAATGTAGCAGAATTCGTCCAGATAGGAAGCACAGCCTAGTGAAGTTTAAATATGATTTATTAATCTCAACAGCCCCCAGTGCTAGAGCCGTTATTCAGACCAGTGTGTAAACATTTTGAAATTACTTCTGTAGGTACTTTGATCTTGAATTTGATCTAAAACATAGGGGAAGAGCTATAAAATACGGACATTGTGAACTCTCAAAAAAGGAGAGGTTTTAAATTGAATTCTTTGGCTACTGGCCATGTTTCCATTCTCCTGGCTGAATGAGTACACTGGTGTGGAAGGATACCTTATATAGATGAGAAAATTTAAATCTGTATATAGCAGTTTTAATAAGAGGTTCAGATAGTTAATCAGAGCACTGCTACACCATGAGCCTAGAATAGAAACCCTGGGCAAGTGAAAAATACTGTTTCAAGTGACATTTCAGTTCACTTTCTATTCAAAGCTTATCTAGTAAAATCACTTTTCCCTCCTGTCACTTGAACTTTGTCATGTCTCTATTGAGATTTCTTCTAGAGGATTTTGACTTGTTTATATGACTTTTTTTTCTTTTTTACCTCCTCTCTGAGGCAGTGCAAAAAGAGGACTGTTGTCCACTCTTCTCGGTGTTTTCACTGCTTCTTAAAATTGCCTCATGAACATTTTACCATTCTCTTGTTAAATCATTCTCTTCTTTCTTACTGTTTTCAAGTAATCTTTCCTGTGTTCTGTAAGCACACAGTGTCATCATACCCTCCTTAGTTGACTCATCCTTAAAATACTCTTCTGCAAAACTGAAATCATAGTTCATCAAATATTCTATACCAAGTAATCAATCCATGGTGAAACATTCATCTTCCTCTTTTATGTCCTAATACAGAAAAGGACTTAATCCTTTATTTAATATTAAGCCAGAGAAACTGCATTTGTGTTTCTCCATGCCGAGGTTCTAGTCAAACCCACAGTAGCTCTGTACTTGATTTTACCATTGTCTTCCTTGTACCCACTTCCAGTTTTCGGTGGGCAATTTCACCTAATACATTCAGTTTTTTGTGTTTTGTATTGCTGTTCTTGTTTGTTCAGTTGTTTAAGTATCTCTGGCACTGTAAAAATAATGTTCTGCAAAGGCTATTGAAAAATATATTTCTTGCAGAATGAAGAAATTAGTATTTTTATTAATAAAGCATTTTTAGCTGTACTGTAGTTTGTGCATTGAAGTTCAGATTCAGAGGGTGAAAATCCCATTGGAGCAGCTTCGCTTAAAGCTGGTAAAAATTGCAAATGGTGTGACTGTACCAGTGGACTGAATTTTTTAGAGTTTCCCCATTTATGAAAGGTTCTTCCTTTCTGTCCCGATCTGTGGTGTTTTGCCCTTTAATATCAATACTACAACATGTGATTCCTTACTAGGTTGAAAACTAATCACCTGTCTGGCACTTGTGGCAGAGATCTTACCAGTTTTCTCTCATAACGGAGCTTTGCTGCTCTTTCCAGAGGTGTGAGCTCCTTCCATATTACCGGAAGGGAATGCAGCACACAAAGTTAATGTGTATGACAGGAAGAGTTCAGAGTTGGCCTGTAAGCTCGTTGGCATTCTTGTTTGGGAACCTGAGCAGTCTATTGAATATTAGCATTGTGTTTATTTGCCTGGTTTCACCATCATTTCTTCACTCTTTTACTTGCAGGTTGGTCACCTCCTCCTGAGAGAATCAGAGCCATGTCCTACGTTTTTGTGAACGACTCCTCCCAGACAAACGTGCCGCTGCTGCAGGCTTGTATTGATGGAGATTTTAACTATTCCAAACGACTGTTAGAGAGTGGTTTCGACCCAAATATTCGTGACAGCCGAGGCCGAACTGGCCTTCATCTGGCTGCAGCCAGAGGAAACGTGGACATCTGTCAACTCTTGCATAAATTTGGTGCTGACCTCCTAGCCACTGATTACCAGGGTAACACAGCCCTTCACCTGTGCGGGCATGTCGATACCATCCAGTTCCTAGTTTCTAATGGACTTAAAATTGATATTTGGTAAGTCACTTTTTACAGTACATATTTTATAATATATTAGTCTTCTGTCAGCTGAGCATTGCATATAAATCTGCTATTGCTGAAATGCTGTATTTGGTGCGATTCTACTTGACAAAGATACCAATTCATTAAAAAACAAAAGGCAGGAAAACAGTAAGAGGCCACTTCTGCCCGTCTGTGCAACAAGCAAACCAAATGAAAATAGCTGCTGCTGGTGTGAGCTGCTCTATCTAATTTTGCCTCATTGATGACATTGCTGCCCTGGTTTGGCCAGACAACCAGGTGTGGGTGGTTGGCACCGAAGAAAAAATCACATTGACTACTTTAAAAGAATTTTCTCCACCCTGGTTTCTATTGTTGCACTATATAAGACAAAGAAAATACAGTATATGTGTGTGTCAGTTCATTCCCGGTACTCATCTGGTAACAATGTGTCCTTTCAGTGTTTTTGCCCTCCCTCAAAGTCTGTGACTCAGAATATTGTATATTCTTTCCTTCTGGCTTCCAGCAGCTGTCAGATGCCAGTGCTCAGATGGAAGCTCTCAAGCTGCAAAATAACTAGCTGTTTCATTCCTGTACTGAATTACTTTGTTTGTGGAACTTTCTGCATATTCACAACGTGTGCAAAAACCAGGAGTAACATCAAAACCTTCGAGTTTTTAAATCTCTCCCTTTTTCACCTGTCCCTCATTAATGTTTTCAACTCAGCAAAACTAGTTATTGGTAGACCAGATTATTTATGGGTTGTGGGTTGGGATTTTTTTCCCCTCATTTCAAACAGCTCTGGTGGAAATTCCTGGTCTAAAGGCAGCTCTGGACCTATTCAGTATTATTTTAATAGCAGCAGAGGGACCATCTGTATTTTATTTCATTTTTGCCTCATGTCCTAATACCCTCATGGAAAAGGAACTATTGGAGCCAGATTGCACAATTCTTTCTTGAAATTAGGCTTAAACTTGAACAATGCCATAAGTCTACTGTTTATTTTTTTTTTTTGCTGTAACACCCAGAGATTCCAATTAGATTAGAGTCCTAGAAATTTTGATTTTACTGGGGGGGAAAAGAGTTGTGCAATTTCAAACCTAAATATACCGATTTTCTTCTGTAGCCAGTTGTGCTGTAACTTGTATAAATTAGAATTTATTACTGTCTGATAAAACAAAAAATAGTTCTGAGGACTTAGGAAATTGTAATATGTTATGCTGAGTTGACTTGTTGCAAAATTTCTGTATTAAAATTTTCTTGTGTCTTTTTTTGGGCTTGTTTTAGCAACCATCAAGGTGCAACACCACTTGTTCTTGCCAAACGAAGGGGTGTGAATAAAGATGTGATTAGACTGCTGGAATCTTTAGAGGAGCAAGAGGTGAAAGGATTTAACAGAGGAGCTCACTCAAAGCTGGAGACAATGCAAACAGCTGAAAGCGAAAGGTATTTACCAAACAAAAATAATTGCTAGGAGAAATAATGTTTATGGCTTTTGGATTTTTATGCTTGACTTGGTTGTTTATTCCTCAAAATAGATAATATCAAATTTGGCCTGACATTATCAGACAAAATCAAAATTCACTGTTAAATTTTGGAAAAATCTCTTTAAACAGATCTAATGTAAGGAAAAAAGAACTTCTTCTGTTGAGATTTTAATTTTATGGAAGAAATTTTTAAAAATAATTACTAATTTTCCATTACAGAGTCCCAAACATAAATATTCTACCACCTACCAGAAAGCCAAATGGGAAATAGTGTGAAATACAAAATGCCAGTATCACAGGCTAACCTGACATCCTTTTGATGATTGTCTATGCAGAGAAGGGGTAGCAGACTTTTCATCCATCTGAACTTGAATAAAGGATTTTGTATGGTGGCATATATAAAATTTCTATCGTTGGTAGTCCTGGAAAAGATGGACAATAAGAATTTTATGGTGGCTAAAGAGATAGTTAATGCAGAACTGAAGATTTTGAGAAAATGGCTGACCATTTCAGGGAAAGTGTTTGGTTAGAGTTAAGTTACTAATGAATTCCTAAAGGTCTGGTTCTGGGACTGTGCTTAGAATTTTCTTAAATAAAAATCTGAAGCATGAGAAGTAAAAGCATGTTAGTGATGCCAAGAAGAGATAACAGGCAACCTTGAGGGAAATTGGGATGGCATAGACAAAAACCTGGAGTTACAAGGGAAAGGAAATCAGTAGGAATAAATTGTGATTCTGTAGCACAAAATGCAGCTGTAATTACTGATAGCTGTATGCCATAAAATAAAAGTTTCTCAGTGGAAAACAAACATATAGGAGAGCAGGCTTGGTGCATTAGTCATTTCCAGGAGTTAATGCTATCCTGAAAAATGCAGTGGAGTCCTACAAAGCACAAAACAAGGTATTTTCGCTACATAAAGAAAACTGTTAGTCCTGTTGGATAAAGCAATGGTGACTTCTGCTCTCTAGTATGTCTTATTATGCTGTTTATCCCCATTCAAAAAATTCGTGGCTTTTTTTATATTGTCTAATGATGACCATGAACTATGACTGGAGTTTTGTCATTTAACTGTTGCTTGGTTTATGTGAAAATATAGACAGGCTGTACTGTAAACAGAAAAGAAGCTGTATAGATGGAGTTAGATCTGAGCTGAGTAAACAGAAAAGGTGAAACCAACAGAACTGCAGAAATAATGCCCAATACTCCCAGTGAGCAGACATGAGGCTCTTTCTTATACATCGGGTCACCCCACCTGTAAGAGAGACTGTTTCAAGCCCTGAAACAGAAAATTAATTTTATTTTCAAAATTACGTCATTATACATTACGAGAATTAGTGCATATTACCCTTCTGACTTCACTAACTTATTGAAAGTTTCTTGACACACAGAAATGCAATTAGGCTGATTTTGTTTAAACATATGGACCAACAGCTCAGCCGCATTTAAATTTTGATTTTTGATTTGATGGTGTCCCTGTAACGAACATAGTTTCCTTTCTGTTATTTGACCTTCATAAATGTTATATTGTTTGCTTTGGCCAGGAAGTCAGCAACTGTCCTTGGGGACAGGCACAGAGACACAAACAGTGCACTACCCAGCTTGTTTGGGAACGTGTTTAAAATGTCTGAAATACATTATTTTTAAAGTAACAAATAGCAGATGCCTACAGGAGCCAAAGCAAATGAGCTTGTGTGCTGTTTGCTTTGTAAATAAATAATATCTTTTTACCAGTTGGCTTTTCAGACCTCCACAGCTGTATTATTTTCACATTTTAGAGACACTTAGATTAATGTCTTCGGTCCTCTGCCCTCTGAACTCTTACATTATGTATGAACCTATGGAGAAATAACACTCTTTCTACAAACAGTCTCTGACTTCAGTTTTCTGCTCCTTGTTACAAGCAGTTGCTGCTGCTCTGGAAGCAGAGGGCAGAGCTCTGTTCCCAAGTCAAATTTGGTTTTGCTTGCTTTGCCCTCCTGCGGGTGAGGAGGCCGTGCTGCCAGGAGGCAGAGCTCCCTCTGTCCCTCTCGCACAGACATCTGTCCTTCTGCCCAGCCCAGCAGGACCTGGGGCTGTGCCACAAGCGTGTCCAAATGGGAACTCCCACCTGCTGTTGGATGCAGGAGAACATCTGTCTGGGCTCTGTGGCACAAACTCTTCTGAGGATGTGTTGCTGCATTACCAGTTTTTACACAGCTGTAATTTGTAATAAGAAAAAAATATCTTGAATAACTTTGATTTTAATTGGGTCATAATATAAAATAGTAAAAATGTTTTCTATGTACTCTTTTAATGAGCAAGCATGTGACCTTTCCACTTAAATTGCATTGTATCTTTATTTAACCTCCCCGTGGTTATGTATTAACTAGTTAGTACTAGAGTAAGAAGTTCTGTGCTGCACAAAGGGTGGTCTTTTACTAAAAGCTTTTTTTGCTTGGGAAATCATAATAAGCAAGGAAGATGACTAAATCCTGCAGCTATGGGCAAGCTAAAATAGCTTTACAGCATGGTAAATATTTAAAAAACAAAAATACAAGCTGTTTAATAGGCAATTCCTGAAATCTTATGCACATGATGCTGCAATACTTGAGCGATCTGTGGGAGTTTAGGCTAATTGTTCTTCAGTGATTGTACTTCCTGAGAAAAAATACCATATGAATGGTGTGAAGTTTTCCCATGGTGTAATCTTAGAAGAGAGATTCATGAGTGAGACTTTTTTTCTGATAACCATCATTTTTCAATTTATTTCTGTCATGAAAAACAGCCGCATTTCTACAATTAGTTTTGAATTGGAAATTACTTTTCCCTGATTTTTTAAAATTTTTATTATTAGTCCTATAAGAAATATCTAGGAATATGGTAACTGAAAGCAGTTAAAAGAGAGGAAAAAAAATGTGGTTTCTTTTTTTGCTTACATTCTGCCATTGACATCATTGAGTATGTTGTTGATTCCGCTATTTCCATTCTCTGGTTGTCAGGGCCTGATCCTGTAAACACCCATGTTTGTAATTTCACTCAAGTGAGAAGTAGTAAGACTGTGCCGATGGCCAAAAATTTAAGTGAAATCAGGCTATGTGAAAACTTTCCTATTCTTCATGAGGTTTTTCATAAGCAACAGATAGTTTCCTGTTATAATTGTGAAACCAGCAAAACTGGGAGAATTACACAAGATGCCATGCAGGATTTTGAGACAATGTACATCTTTTCTAAAGATGATCCATTGTCAAGAAGACTGCGTCTCTCAGATTTTATATTTGTTTTTCATTAAGAGTGAGAATTACAGTCCCTAATTTATAGTCTGACAATTTAAGGAGGCCCTGATGGATTGCTTAAACATCAAAGCAATCACTGAACACCATATGGCAGAAAACACAGCAATGCCAACTTGTTCAGAAAGTTTCTGAACTTCTTGTTATCCAGAGCTATTGTTTTCTGTGATTTTTTTTTTTTTTTAATGCTAGAGAAGAGGCATGTAACAAAGACATCCAGAAGAGTAGTAAAGGTCACTGCAGAATTCAGCATCCTAATTAATATTGGTTAAAGTTTCCACTTAATTAATCAGAGTTTATTTTTAGTCATGATTTGTTTTATTAACAAATAATGTGTGCCCCTTGAGGCCTTAACTTACACTTCATTGTATTTTACTAAGCCACATTTAGTAGGAATTATGGGGACTGACCTTTGAAGGCTTCTAGGTAGCAGGCCTGAAAATTCATGCAGGTGTACGTGCACAAATATCACTGTCTTTGCACAGGTTAATAAAATGTCCTTTCAGCTAAAATAAGTTTAGAATTAGGAGTGTTTTCCTGTTCTGTTTCATCTTGATTTAGCAGAAGCAGTTCTATAAATCAGTAGGGGGGGTTAATTTTTAATTTAGAATGTTTCGGATGCCCGTAGTAGGATTACTGTCATACTTACAGGTGCATTCTTTCGCTCTGATGTATTTTTAACTTTAATCCTTTGTAGTGCAATGGAAAGCCATTCCCTTCTTAATCCAAACCTACAGCAAGGTGAAGGAGTTCTTTCCAGTTTCCGCACAACATGGCAAGAGTTTGTGGAAGACCTGGGCTTCTGGAGGGTGCTGCTCCTCATCATTGTCATCGCTCTTCTGTCCCTTGGAATAGCATATTATGTTAGTGGGGTGCTTCCTTTTGTAGAAAACCAGCCTGAACTGGTGCACTGAAGCAAATGCAAAGAAGTACAGTGTCCTTTTTCCTGTTCTAATCTAATCTTTGAGCTTCTTGGAATTAATCTCTTGGTGCAGACAGTGGCAGCTGTATATACTGTTTGCCTTTTGTACTTACTATTAACCCCTTTGAAAGAGGGATTAATTAATTTCAAGTAAAACACTAAATTCTAAAGCATTCCTAAGCTACCTCTGATTTACCTTGACTTGCAAGCAAGATGTGAAGATAATCCTCTCTGATAAAATATTGTGATTAGAAAAGGCCTTTCATTATGAATATTAAGTTCCTGCATATGAAAAATATATCCTAGTACAGAACCAAATTTGGTTTATTTTTCCTATGAAGAGAGGTAAATCTATTGTTGGATTTTTTGTATGTGCTTCAGTTGAAAGAGAAAAAACTCTTAAAAAAGTCCTCCTCAAGAAATCTAAATAATGTAATAACCCATTCTGATATATAGATGGTGATAAGCTGTGACTCCATAGGTATTTTAATGCCTCTGCATAGTTTCCTATCTGCTAGTTTATAAAAAGAATGAGAAATAGTTCAAGTTTTACTATGTCTCTGATGTATAGATCACTCCTTTATTTATTAGGTTAATGTAGTGTGTCTTCCTCAGATGAATTTAATGTTGCTAATACCTGCCTGAAGTAAATTTTGTAGAATAAAACTGTTTGTTGTGCTTTGGAAGAAGCCTTGGGCTGAAAATTTTGCATTTTTGTTGAAATGTTGCTAAGCAAGCCTTTCTTTTTAAGGATAATTAAAAAGTGATTTAGGTGTTCTGCCATATATATAATAATTCTCTAAGGTCATTGTGAAATATATCATGAAGGATGACTTTTTCTTCCTCCCATAAGGATCAGACTGAACCATATAATTGTGTTTTCATGTTTGTGGAGAGAACTTGATTGAATAGAATTCCTTTCTAGAATTGTTTTCCATTTCACATCCTTTCAGACAGAACCTACCGGCTTATGAATTATTTTGTGAGTATGCAGAATAAAGGTATTTAAAATACAATATTTAGGAACATTGTATGAAATTAAATCATGATCTATTCTGTACTTTGCTGTGAAACCCTTTGTTGTAAATAACCTATGGATATGAATCCATTAGATACTGCTTTATGAAGGCTAGAAAGGTATTGCGTAGTAAGTTGGAGGTTTTCAAAGAAAGTGAATTCTCTGTCTCCATGCTGATTAGACAACTAATTCTCTGTGTTGGCATTGCCTTGAAAATCCCAAACGAAATGAATTCTGTGAGCCTAGGAATAAATTTTTATTTTTTTAATTAGCCACTCCTCAGTTGTTGCTAAATAACGTAAAACATTTATTGTACATTTAAATATAACCTACATGGTTCTGTTCTGGTACCATGTATATTTTTCTTTCTTGTTTATTGATTTGAATGAAGGGGGCTGTTATCTTTGTTTTGATGTGTGACATGGGTTTCACTGGAGCTGCGCCCCATTCTAAATTGCATCTGAATAAATTATGATCTCAATTCTTAAGTTAGAGTTTAATGGCACAATACTTTTTAGCAGCACAACGCTGCAGAAAAGAAAACATCTTAAAAAAAAAAACTAACAGCATATTCCTCTTCTGAGTATTTCAGTTATGGTACCATTGTTCACAAACAGGTAAATATAAACTCATCAAATACCTAAATTACATTTACTTATCTAAATAAGTACATTTCTTTTAATAATACCATGCATCTTGATTAATGACGTTGTCTTTCAGTATGTATTACCTGAATAATTTGTAATTGTATTCTCAGTGTGGGTGAATGCCACAAATAAATACATGTAGTAAATATGTTTTGGTTTGTTATTACGTTAGTGCAGTAGTAACGATGCTACCCCATTTTAGTGAGTTTGCTGTGCATTGATAATGACTATTTCAGAAGTGAGGAGGTTCCCTGCACAAGAAATGGCAACCATGCAGCTGCTATAAACAAGGTTTTAGAGCATGGTTTCTTTAGATTTGCCTGTTTTATTTTTGGTATTGTTGCTGAATTAAGATTGCTGTCTGGCTGTCTCTCTTCTCTGAGACTTCAGGTATTGAACACATGGTGTAGAGGCCTCTCAAAATTTAAGATTACCTATGAGGAGGTACAAAACATATCCATGAAAACCAAGCTTGAGCCTTAAGTAGCCTTTCCTATTTTGCTGCATGCATAAACACACATACAGGAACTACACATTGAAAGGGTTTGAAAAATTGTGTTTGAAATTAAGATATTTCATGTTTTAAACCAGAATGAAATCCAGAGCACTGTTTGAACTTCACTGTGTAATGAGTGCTGCTCTGTGAAATAAGGACATGATAAATGTCTGATAAAAGTGGAGTTTGTTCTGTATATACCTATGTTATTGAAAAAGGCCTGCTGTGCCTTTCAATATACTTACAAACACTGATGTCTTCCTTTTCAAAGCTGGCTTCTAAAGAATGAATTTACCTCTTGTAACTTTAGCTTACTTCTCATAGGGGATTTTACTATTTCAGTATAAAGACTTTTAGAGATCTTGGATTGTCTGTAGGTAAATAAGATTTCTTTTATTTATTATTGCAGTAGTGTCTTGGTACCTTGATCCAGGTGCTCACTTTTGTGCCAGGCAACACAAAATTCAGTTGAAGTGCTTAAATATGATAAAGGTAACAGGTGCATCATACTATCATGCAAGTGCAGGTACAGAATTATCCCTGCTGTCACCAGAAATTAATTTCATAATGTTAATACAGCTTCAAGATCAGTCACTCTTCAAATCCAAGACAGAATGTTGTCTCAAGCTCTTCTTAGACTAATGAGCTGAAATGGAATAAGGAATTATAAGGAATTGAGAGGGAAAACAAACATGGAGGTATAAAGTGATTCTTTTTTCCCAGCGACATGAAACAACTTTGTGGACAAGATAGTGCAAGGTAAACTGGAGTGTAAAAAGGACAGACACAGGCTCCTCTGCTGTGCTGGTGCTCACATTTATCCCATGGCAAGATCACACCTATCTTACCTCACAGTAACTTGTTCACATATCATATCTCTTTACCTTCAAGGGCTCTGTTTTCACTCATATTGGTAGTTGCTTTGTAGAAGGGGATGTTCTGTTGGGTGACTGTCATGAGTAGATACTGTTTCTGGCTGCCACAGTACAACAGGTAGTTCATTACTGGATGTGATCTGGCACTTGTGGGACTCTTCATGGTGGAAAACTCCTATGAGACAAAGAACATGGTTTCACTTTGAAATATTGAAACATAAGATCTAGGTAGTTTCTGGGTCTGCAGCTGATTGGGAGTTTGATTTTACCATGAGTCAGTGAATATTTAAGGCTGTTTTTAATAACTTAAGTAAAAATTATCAGCTCTGGCTAGTTAGCTAGGTAGGCTCTTTTTCTACTTAAAATATATTTGGTCATAATTACTTAGAGAAATGCAAATTAAGTAATTTATTCAGAAGTACAAATTGCAAGTGATGACTTTCCTGAAAACTCAAAAAAAGGGTAATACTGACTGGTGTCATATTCAGAATTTTCAAAAGTCTAGCATATATTTAAATGTTACCCAAAGTTGACATTTAACAGAACTAATAGCTTCCTCAGCTGACACACAAATCAACTGGTTTCTGGAGTTGTTGCTGTTTCTGAAGTCAGCTCTTTATTAAATTCACATCGGAATTGGTGGTTAAAATAAGTCTTCAGTGATGTGAGAATTAGGTCAGAATGCTTTTCCTTCATTCATTCTTCTTTTTTTTACATTTCCACAGTAATCATTGTAGATTGGTTACCTGCAATACACTTTGTAAAATTTCCTCAGTGATCCAAAGTGTTAAAAAACCGTTGCCAGTTGTTCTGCACTTTTCATCTGTGGTGTTGCAGCTTTCCAGAAGAATTCAAATGTCATTGCACAGTTTCATAATCTGCAATTCTCTGTGAACTCTAAGTGCTGAAATACTGTTGAATCATGAATCCTGAATCAGTATTAATATTATTAAATTCATTTCTGGTGACAAGAGAGATAATTCTGGACATGCACTTGTCGAGAATTATGATGTGCCTGTTATCTTAATCATATTAAAGTACTTCAGCTGAATTTTGTATTGCCTGGCATGTTTTGTACTGCTCTTAACAAATGCTTCAAGGGGAGAACGCTTTTAAAACATGCAGTATTAGGAAACAAATGCAACTAATTGGTAGTTCTTTGCTATTTATTGCTGGGAAGTGAAGTGTTCCCAGGGTCATGCTGCCAGAGAAATCTGAGATGAACGCTAGAAGTCCCCGACTGACAGTGTTCTGGTGCTCTTATGCAAAGCAGGACGAGTGCTCTGGTGTTGCAGCTGAGCAGTCTGCGTGTGCAGAACCCTGAAAAATGTGTCTCTGCTGTAGGCATGTATAGTTTGTAATTCACTCCTGTAACTAAACATTGAGCAACTAGTATTTCCTAATGACTGTGATGAGACAGAACTGTTGCTCTTCATTAATGCCAAGGGAATGGGGAATCTGTTGGAAATTGCCATAACTAAAAAGCAACAAATTGGAATATCTTACGAAGTCGAAGTGTGAACAAGTCACAACCATGGCTTCAAGTGACACATTCTTTCCATTTGTGATTTTAACCTACCTTCCGGATAAGGAAAAAATGGGGAGAGAGACATTTGGAACAGAATTTGTTGTGTGCTATGTATGGTTTGCAGAAACTAGGAGGGAAGCGACTGCAGTGAGCCAAGACAACAGCACGGCAGGCAGAGCAGTGTGATACCTTCATGAATCACTGCTTAAAGGCCAATCCCAACGCCTGTACGCAGTGCGAGGAGTGCCCAGTAATAGCTTCCTAGCAGGAGAAGGATTTCACTGGTTTGTGATTACACCATCTCACAGGGGTGGCCATGCAGCCCTGCAACCTGAGCTGGCCCTTCTTGGCTTTCAACGTCTACAGCGCTGCTATTTCAGACAACTGCGTGTTTGAATGTGTGCCTACATTAACAGCTGCTCATGTGGAAGCCGAACTGGTTCCTCCTATACAAGGATCCCTCTGCACATAGGTTAGCAAAAGAAGTTTTACCAAATGTGAACAGAAGCTCTTTGTAAAACATTAAACATTTCTGGTGTATTAAATTATGTTTATCTAAATATCAGAAGGCAGGAATCCAGATGAAGGATCAAGCATATGCAATAATACCTCATTTTTCTTTGCCAAAGAAAAAAGAACAGATAACATTCTCTTAATGCAAAGCAAGAAGAAAATCACAGTAAATGTTTTGATCTGTAGAATATTAATTCCTTAATGAGCCAAATTCCTTAGTATGAGGGGTTTTTCAAAGAAATACTCTGACAGGTAAGTTTTCTAAAAGAAAAGCTGACATAGCCTTGCAGTGATGTGAAGGTAATAATGTTTAAAGGCTGTCTGGCTTAATGAAGTGTGCATACTGAAACAAAACTAGGTAATGGAGTGGATTTTTGCTAGGATTTAAGAATTGAAATGCCATATGTTCATCCTCATACTGTTGTCTCATTGCAGGCTGAACATCTGGCTTAGTTTGTTTGGCTACAGATATTTTCAGACAAAAATGAAGTGTGTAGATACCAATAGGTTTCAGCTGGCAAGACCAGTTTCTGTAGATGACGTGAAGAATAATGAAGTACCCTACTGAATGTCATGACAGCTTATATGTGGACTGCACAATCCTGCCAGATGTGTTCCTTACAGAACTGGTGGTTTTCCCATTTATGGTACTGATTTGGACCCTTGTGTCAGTCAGTGAACACAGTGGTGAACATAGGGTTTGAACTGAAGGCTGTTCTCAAAGTTTTTAATTATAATAGAAGTCAAAGCTCTACTCTATATTTCAAAGTTCAAGGAACTTTTTTCTTTTTTTTAATCTAATGTTTACTAGAAATATAGCCTGCAAATGTGCAAAGATAATGAGCATGTGGGTGTCCTTACTCTGTGCACTCCTATGCCAAAAGGATGTTTAGGAATAGCAAACAAGGCCTCCAGTGAGATCAGTCTGAAATGTCTGATTTAAGTAATTCTGGTGTTTGTCATTTGTCATCAGATTGATATTTAATATACTACCAGTTCTGGTTTTATTTGTTGCGCTGACTTAGTGACATATTTTCTTGGTCCAGGTGATAGAAGAAGGGTAGATCACATTACCTACCTTTCAGAGGTGTGCTTCCCCCACTGAGCACCATTACTTTGATAGTAAGTAAATTTGTCAGGTCAAAAATGTCAGTTCTCTTTGGTTTTTAGAGTTATGCTGTCTGTTTTGCAAAGTGAGAAACTCATTTGTTAGTGTAGTACAGTTTGTTTAGTTAAAAACTTGGTCGTTTTGTCCCATTTTTCGTGTGAAATCCAATACTAGTTAGAGGAACTGTTTGCCTTGGCTTGACTTGGTCCTCCAGAAAGCTTCTGGAGATGGAACAAACACTTGGGAAAATTTAAAAGATGGTCTGGCAATAAAGCTGGAAAGGTGTCTATTCATGGCATTTTCAGGCTTTCCAGGACCCTGGGGATTTCATGTTGGCCATTCTGAGTCATTCTACCCAAAGGACAATAGTTTTGCAGAAACTTTAGGCCACTATGTATGTTCTGAAATTCAAAGGTATATTTTGGAAACTTGGGTCTCCCTCCAAGAAACAAGCTATTCTCCAGTAGAGCAATTAGGAATACTTTCTATGCATTTTTAAGCCAAGAAAGTAATCTTACCTGCAAGTCAGTTTTTAAATCCTAACTAACGTAAGGATACCAGGCCACGGACTTTACCTCCTGCTGGCACCCAGGCACTTGCTGCTTTATTCCCAGTGTGCTTCCTTGCCCCTGCCCTGGCACTAGTGCTTGCGTGCATCTGGCCCCAAGGGCCTGAACTGGGAAGTTGTGTCAGGCAGCCTTAACAGAAATCTGCTCTCACTCCCACTGCATTCGTCCTAACTCTGCCCCTCCTTGTCATTTCATCTTCTGCCCTCCACTCCATGCCTCTGTTATGCTTCACCTGGTCTTGAGATTTACCCCATTTCATATGCACTGAGGATTCTGCTCATAAAACACACTTCTTCCCTGGAACTTCTTTCCATTTTTTCATCTTTATTTCTTACAGCATACTCTCCTCCATCTTACTTGAGACATTGCCATTTCCAAGGTATCTTTATTTGCCTAATTTGAAGAGAGGGTTATCAGTTGGCTCCAGTTCTCTAGTTCACTGCTGTCAGTAATAATCATCTTTTTAATTTAGACTTTTACTGTAATAAAGATAGAAGAAGCTAACCTTGTTGTGTGAGCCTTGTTTTCAGTTTTACTTCCCTTCTTTAATGCTGTAGTTAATTCTTTCGTTTCTTTTATTGAATCAAACTGACTGTGTGGATTACTTCAGCTGTCAACAGAAAATGTCCAAAACATGTGACCTGTGAACAAGCTGAACTTGATTTAGGTCAGAGTGGATTTAAGGAGTCTTTGCACTGCTTGTGAGGTGGGAGAGTGGGACTGGATGAAGACCACTCTGCTCCATGGAACAGGGTGTTGTAGGCTCTGGACATTTGTAGTGTGCAGCAGCAGCAGAGATCAGCGTACAGGGGCGGCCCAGGTTTACCACCGTTCTTTTGGCTATGGCTTCGCAATAAACAAATGGAGGATACTGAGATAGCCCCTGGAGTGGACACACAGCACTGCAGATACTCCCCTTCTGCTGCAAGTGGCGTAGGACACAGCCTGTTGAGGCCAAACCAGATGTTAAGAGGTGAGACCACTGTGGTTCCCAGTCATCCCCCAGTGTCTGTGAGCTGGCAGAACCAGCCGAGCTTTGTGACATACCATGGCCTTTTTGGCTGTGCCCGTCACTCACAGATGAGACAAGGACGTGCACCCAGTGCCAGGGTGGGGAGGAGAGGAAGTGGAGTGAGTGCTGTGTAGTCTGCGCTCTCTGCATGGCCAGCTTGGAGGCCACAAACCATGTGTGAGGGCCACTGGTGCACAGCACAGATCATATTTTCTTCATAAAAATATTTCATTTCAGTAACTTCCCCTGGTTTGAGTAGGGAAGTACTAGGATCTGAGCTTCAGTGTGACTTTTTGGGCGTATGAAGGAAGAATGCTGAAAGCAATAGATCAAAAAGAGTAAGGAGAAAGATTCAGAGAGAGATTAGCAACTTCCTTAGAAACTGCAGATGTTTCTGAGGAAAACTGGGCAGACACAGACATGCTTCCATGCTCCTGGCAAAAAGAAGAGTTTGGGGGAAATCTTTTCAGTTTTCCAGTTACAGATACCTAAATGTAATTTTACCAGAGTTCTCAAAGTGAGCAAAATATTCCCAGTTTTGTAACAAGAAATATTAGAAGAATTGGAGGTTTTCCTCTTGACTAAAACTAATAAGATTCTTAATGTGAATTTTGTTTGTAACATTATTTAAGATGTTTCTATATACCGTGTCTCAGAAGTCTGTTTCTGAAACGGTAATGTGTAGTAGGAGTAGTGTCTGGTTCTGACTTTACCCACAGAGTAAGTTTAGAATGTCAGGTTCTAAATTAAGTATCAGAATATGTGATTTCTCCATCTATTTTTTACATGTGAGTATGGGATCAGGAGCTTTTCCAGCTGCTTGACTTCAACCAAAGCCAAGTTCAAACAGAGCCATTCAGTTCTTTAATCTCCGAGGGTTTTTTGGTTGATACGTTGTCACTTGACTCTCAGTACCTACCTCTCTTTTAGTACGTGAGAAAGATTGTTGCAGATACTTAATGTTAATCTGGCAGCAATAGGTTGGAATGTGTCCCATGTCATAAAGCATGTAAGCATAAATGAGGTGCAGTCAGAGAAGGGTACAGGGAGAAGGCAGTTTGCAGCTTGAACTGCTGGGTGCATTAAGGCCTCTACCAGTCCTTATTCAGGGAGCTGTGACAGGTTGAGCAACTCTCTCTTGTTTACCTATGAAAGGAAATTAACTTTTTATGGATGGAGACTCTTGATGGAATGGAAATGGATTCTTTATTCCCGCTCCAGAGTCAGATTCCAGATGGTCTGGTTATAGTATTGTCACGTAATCAGCACTTCCTTTCACACTTGTCTTGGTTAATGTCTGACAAAAGGTCTTTGAAATTGCAGGGTCAGTTCCATTTTCTTAGTTTTCTGAAAAAGTTGCATCTTTAAAATCAGTAAGTTAGTATTTAAATTCTTGATTTGCTTAAAACAGGTTTTGTTTTTATAAGAATTCCAGTACGTACAGATAGGTCCAACTCTGAGGAGCAGATTTATATAATATAGAGCAGTAGCATAGGAACAGTCTTCAAGAAGCTGAAATAACAGTATCATTGCTTGATTCTTACAGTCTCCTGGCTGCCAAGATCTGTGAGGAAGGGAACAGCTCTGGCTTCTCTGAACTTTTCAGCTCCATTGGGATAAATCTCCATAAACTTCATTTGAAATCTCAGACATATCAGATTTTCTTTGTATTGGAAATCTCATGACATAAAGCCGTTGTGTCTATTTCAGTTTTGTTAAAAACGCTGTCAGGACAATTTCTCTCGTGTTCTTCTAGTGCTCCTGTTCCTGGCTAACGCACTGGTGAGGTATGACAACTTAAACAGAAGTTGACTTGTGTTTTTTGAACGGTGGAAAATATTTTTTTTTTAGAATTAATGCTTACTTTATCTGTACCTTTTGTTCCTTCTGATTCCTCTTGTCCCTTAAGAGTTCTTTGGAAATATGCATTCCACAGTTAGTCAGCATGACCTCCTGGACTGAGTAGAAGGCAGATTTGGGAATTATAAATCCAAGGACTTACTTGCTGAGTGGCCTTAAAAAACTTACTTAACCTCTGCTTCCCTGCCAGTAAAATCAGAATACCTTACAATCTTAGAGCGATGTTGTCACTAACATGCATAAAAAGTCTTTAAAATTAACTACTGGTACTGATAGCCTGTAGGATTTTTTACTCAACGTAATTATACTCACTTTACCCAGTATATTCATGACAAAGGAATAGAAACTCCTTGATATGTCAATTAATAATCTCATTGTTAACTATTATTTCTTTAGCACTCTTAGGCATGCATGAATTGCAGACAAAAGCGCTGATCTTACATCATCACTCTCCAGCTGAGACTTCTGCACCACTGTGTGAATTCCCACTGATTTCAGTGGCTGTGGGCACAAGTAATTGGTGTCCAGAGAAGATTTAGATCTGGAATCATGGCCAAGGATGGAAGACCTGCCTGTTTTCAGCTAGACATAATGGAAATGAAAGAAGATTAAAACAGGGAAACTGAGCCAGGTGTTTGCCATTTCCTACAGTTTCTAAGAAAATCATTCCCTGTGTCACTGCCTCTGGCTGAGGTTCAGTGGGAGCAGAGAAGGAAGGATTGTGAACAAGACACTTCCCTTTCTTCTTTCTGGTGGATGTAGGTGGTCTCACATTTCCCTGTTGAGCTGGGGATCAGTTTTCATTCTGGAAACAAGTTTGGCAGCAAGAGGATGTATGAGCTATGGAATCAGAGCTTTGGAAGGTCTTCAGTGACATTTCTCCATTCTTAGCACGTCATTTAACGACAGCACTTGATGGCCAGGTCCTAAATCTAGCATCCAGTCTCAGAAGTCAGGCCAGACACTGCATGGTTGAATGTGAGAAGCTGGGGAGTGCTCTCCAGCCGTGTCTTGGACTAGCTGTGGAGCTACTTTGCTCAGACTGTTCCAGTCCCACAGGGTGAAGATGAGTTTGTAAAAAGGAGCTGCTTTGTTTCCTATAGCATTTCCAAGTCTCATCCATTCTGCTCACTGGGTTTCCAGTCCAGGCAGTCACACGTGATCATATCTTAAAAGTCTTACTCGGTTCTTGTACAGCCCTTGTCAGCACCTGGTCCTGTGCAATAGAGGTTGGGGCCAAAACTCCCGACAGCATTAGAGGAAGCAAGGAGTCTGATCTCAGAGCTGGGGCCCAACTTGCCTTCTGGTATCCAGAAGCAAGAATTTTGGGAAATTTCAAGGGAAAAAGAAAAGTAAATGCAATCAAGAATCTACCGAGTGACCGGAGGAAGGAAGAGTAAAGGGAACTCAAGGTATGGATAGCAGGCTTGTGAGGCTTTATTTTGACTGGGAAACTCACTGCTTTCACCACCTCTGTGCACAGTGTTGGACTGTGGGAACAAAACACCAGTGTTCAGGGTGCTGCATTGTGAAAAGCTGCCCTGAAGGGTCACCCTAACTTTGGTGAGGCTCTTGGTACAACATAGCTAACATCAGAGACACTTCTCTGGTATGAAAACAGCCAGACTAAAAAATATTCTTAGTGCTGTGAGAATATGAGTTAAGCAGTCTTAGACCTCCTGTGTAAGCTCTGTTGTTTCTATTTTCTGTTGTGTTGTACTTGAGAAAATGTCCTTTACCACATATTTTATTGCACTAGGCTGAGGCAAGATCAAGTGTGAACCTCTCTCATTAGATGTTCATGTCAAAGCCTGTGTTGGCCGCATTGACCACTAAGAGATCTGTTGCTTACAGTGATTGTTAAATTTAAAAACAATAGCAATTCTGATTCTCCATCTGCAATCTAAGGTCCATCTTCTTTTGGAGCAGCTGAATCCTCTGCCTTCTCTTACTTGGCTGCTTGCTCATCTCCCATGAAGATAAACACAGAGTTTAAGGGAATTTCCCATGTGGAAACTCCCTGTTCTTTATGAGACCACTGGGTGCAGCATTAACTGTGTGCAAGAGCCACTTCACTTTATTTTTGGTCCAGTTTCATTTTCATTAGCTTCATTGTCTTTCTTGGGGAGGGGAAAAAAGGTGAGAGAAGGATTTACTGACCCATTATTAGTTGTCCAGATTCCAGTCTGACTTTCTGCACTGTAAATCCAGAGTAACTCCACTGAAGCAATGGTATTGCTCCAGCTTTCCACTGTGGAATTGCCTGTCTTATTGTCTTGAAGCTCATTGTACATAGAGATATCCAGTAGAGATTGACAAAGATGTCTAAAAACCAGTAATGTCTCTTTCCAGCTGTGTGAATTGCAGGCAAATTTCCAACCATTCAAGGCCCAGAAATGTTTTTTTGGATATGGGCAGCTCATCCATTCACCAGAGATACTGGTATGCCTCAGCAGGGCAGCTAACTTAGGACAAGTAGCTATGCAGTGGACTTTGTCTTAGCAGTTCAATGGTATGTAAATATCTGATTATAGTTTATGATAGAAGCACAAAAGGGTGGGAATATTGATTGACAGTTACTGTGGGAATGGGGGAAGAGATGGGTAAGCTGAGTGACATTGCTTGAATGCTGCAACTGACAGACTCTAAGCATCATTAAAACCCTGTGCAAAGTGTAGATTCCTCTCCTAAAGACAAGATTAACTTCTAAAGACAAGATGAACTGTTTTATATTGCCAAACACTCTTCAAGGAGTTGTTACAATTTGTAAACAAACAAATATCTTAGCTATTACAAATCACCAGGCTGGGCAGATTTTAGTCTCTGTGTCCCCACGTCACCCTGCTGTACTCTTCAGGTGAAGACACGCTCCTTTTATTCTGCCACAGCTGGGTTGTTGTTTTGTTGGTGTTTTTTTAATGAGCCAGCTCTAAGATGAGATGCTTGCCTGCTTTTGTGAGTGTAGATGACAGAGTCAATCCTTTGGTTGCACTGTGCAGAAATCTGAGGCTTTCTAAAAGCTCCTTCAGTTTAGGTACATCCAGCTTTCTGTGACACCAAAATAATCTTAAGGCTTGGACAAGGTAGTTTTACAGCCAAGTTATCTTAATCCTTTCCTAAGGAATATTAAGATAAATAGCTATAATAAGTACAAAGTGTGAGTCTCTAGCTTGTTGTCTCAGTCCTTGCAGATGCAGCAATGCTTGTATTGGTAAAGACTGCTTGTAAAACCAAGAGGTGCAATTATTAATGCATGGAACTTGACTACTCAGAATTAAGTAGCAAATCTAGCTAAATTAAATATTGATTAAGATGCTTAGGCTCTGCTTGCACCATCTTTAGCTTTAAACTCTGCATGCATTTTCTTTGTATTGGGAAAAATGTTAATAATAATAAAAATAGATAACTTGGAGTTTTAATAATGAGGTGCTTTGAAGACCAAGTCCTGAAAGCAGGAAAATTATTCTGAATAGCATATTGGAGAGCAAATGAAGGTAAAGCCAGCCTTCCATAGGGAAGGGAGAGTTGGTTAGGCATCTCAGCCAAGGAGAAAACAGAAACACTAAATGAATGAGACTAGAATTGTCTTTCTATGTAGAGAGTGACTTAGACCAAATAAAAGGCTATGTGATTCAGGCAAGGAAAGCTACTCTCTCACTGAGAATAATGAGGTATAAGTCTTTTTAAAATAAAATTACAATTTAGTTCTGTAGTTCACTCACTACATTGAAATGGCACCCTGCCTCAAGAGTTTTCAGTGGCTTTGTTTTTACTTTCCATGTTTATTCATCATTTATATTACACTGAAGGTCTTTTGTGAGAAAGCAATATTATCTTGCCATGATTGCTTCATGGGTATTAAAAATGGAAATAATAAATTCTATGGTTTTGGTTTTTTTTAATTTATGTACCCAGTATATTTTTTCCCTGTGCTAACAATGAAGGATAGAGTCTAGCACAGCACAGCCTTTGTAAGTGTTTTATTGGTTTATTTTTTGTACCATCATAGTTACTTTGGGAACAAAGATGTCTCAGGTGAGCATGAAGCTTTATAATGTCCATCACTGTGTTATGTTCAAGTAAAACAGGGCAAGTAGAGAAAGAGTGTAAACATGGCTGTGAATGGAATGGACTAAACCAGTGGAAGCCTGGTAGTTGGTGCTGAGAAAGGATGCAAAAAAGAAAGCAGTGAAAAAAAGAAAAAGAAAGTACAGCATGGAAAATCAGGGACCAATTCTACCAAACTAATTGGGCAAATACGAAGTAAGTAGGTTCTGTCTTGATGGAGTTACTCAGGTAAATACCTGTTTACCTGAAAGCTGTATCTGGCCTCAAGCGCTGACTTCGTGCTTCTCCAGAGTCTTCTAGTTCTTGCCCTGAAATAACCTCTTTCTGTCAGTATAATGATTCACCATTTTGCCCATGTTCTTTATCATGTCTAACCTTGTGTTCCACAACTCAGAGCTGGACCAGTTTGTGTCAGGCATGGCACAAGCATCCTGTTCCTCCACAGCATGCAAATCCTGTTCAGACATTCCCCAAGTATTAATCACCACGGTACCCTTAAACTGAGGCTGCTGATGGCAAAGCTTGGTAATAATAATAATGGAGTTTTTATATCTTCAAGGCTACTTCAAGAAATAAATTACTTCTGGGGAGATACCAGCTGACATTACAAGAGTTTGAGCCATAGTCTGCAGAAGTCAGCAAAACATTTTCTGTAGACAGCAGTGTTCTTGAGCAAAGTTGTCACTTTTCTTGCTAAACAGAATGAAAAACATAGACCATGAGCTGACCTTAGTAGTCCTCATTTTCTGACAAGCTTCAGCATACATCATTATGCTACATGGAGGAAAATTGTCATTTTCCTCCCCAAAAGTTACTTCATTCTGTTTTGTGTCTATGGCATTAATTTGCAATCAACTTTGAGATTTCTTCTAAAGCATACTATTACTTTTTAAGTTATATTTTTAAAATATCACCAAAATATTTGCATTAGCATTAAATAGTAGCCATCACTCACACTGTCCAGCCATCAGGTACATGGCTTGCTGTGAGGATAGTCCTCACAGAGTAAGGACATGGTAAGCCATTGCTCTCCTGGGTCTCTGTGTCCCAATGTATGCTGAAAACTCAATGACAAAAGCAAGAAACAATTTTCCACCCTGAGATACAACCATTTGAACTTACAGCAACACTAAATTTTACAAAGCTTTCATTCTACATCGGCTCTTATAACTAGCCAAATCCCCATCATCTCTGAGTGCATTCCAGTACTGCCGTAAGCACAGTGCCCAGCATGTGTCCAGTGGAGTTTGTTCTCTCACTGTTGCCTTGTGTTCCTGCTTTCCAATTGAACTTTTCAACAAGAAAGCATCAGTCTCTGGAGGCTCTGCTTCCTGCTATTTTGGTCAAGCTTCCCTTCCTCAGATAGCACTCATCTTCATCCAGATAGCCAAAGCAACTTAGCAGGTTAGTGAATAGCTTCAGCAGTTGCAGTTGCTGTGGGAAGATAGAGACTTTTTTTCTCAAAATAGCTTTTTTGTGAACTTGTGTATTATTTCCTTTTCTCGCTTTCTAAGACCTTGAATAGTTCCTTAATTTTGGTTGTTGGAAAGCTGTCACTAAGCTCTTCTCATTGTCTAAGCAGAAGCAAACCAGAAATTTCAGTATGCGTGACCATCTCCCAGCCAGTGCCTGCCGTAAGCACTCGGTTCTGGGATGGCTCCTCTGACGGTGAGACTCGGTCCTGGAGGGCAGCCACGGCGCTCGAGCTGCACCCACCCCACTGCATGACCCATTCAGCAAGTGAACTTTTTAATGTCTGTCTGTTGTGACATGCAGGGCTTTCCACCATCCAAAGTGCCTGCAGCTAGTCCACTAGCACAAAAACCTCTTCTTCAGAAGTGGATGTTTTATGTGTGGAAGACAACTAACGTCATCACCAAAAGCCCTGTCTGCCTTTTTGGTGCAGTAAAGAGTCCTGAGCTTTCTCAATAAGTTTTCTTCAGTTTCTTTGCAAAAAAACCTTCCCTTCTCAGATGCAATCTTCCCATCCCCCCCACTGTCCCATTCAGCTTTCGTTGTGAAGTAAATTCGACATCTGTTCAAATGGAGTTCAAAGTTTCTCAGCACTGTAAGTGAAACTAATTTTTTGCTGTTGCAAGGATGGCCTGGTCTAATGTGAGAAGGGAAGGGACAGAGGGAAAGATCGGGGTGGTCCTGACATCAGATGTACTTCTGCCATTGCCAGTGCCATGGGAAGGCAGTGACTGCTGCAGCTGGGAGGGCTGCCTTCATGAATCACAGAGATTAGCACAGAGAGGAGCAACAGGCAAATGGAGAGAAACCTGAATAACCACATAAACCATTGCTGTAGGCAGAAGATTTGTGGAAAAGTAAAACATTAATAGTATTGGTCACTGTAGTTGCAATGAGTGAGATTTGTCAGGAAAAATCACTCAGTTGTTCCTACTGCATCTTTCACCCACAGGATTTCAAGGCATCTACCAGAAAGAAACCAAAGCAAAAGCAAAACAAAAAGCAACACACTAGCATACCCACATGCACATCTCCCAATATTTAAACAGGGTTTGAGCCCCATATTAAGACTTCCCACTTGATATAAATATAAATAAAATTGTGTAAACAGTTAATTTGCAAAGTCAAGCACTCAGAAAATGTAACAAATATATTTTAATCCAAATTTATTGTGGTTTTCTTTTCACATAGAGGCCGCAGCTCTCAAAACATCTTATAGACACCCAAAAATCTTCACTATGTCTCTGTAAGGTCAGATATGGAGTGTATAAGTGACAGTAAGGTGGATAGAAAATTGACTGGACTGCCTGACTCAAAAGGTTGGGATCAGTGGTACAAAATACATCTGGTGGCAAGTTACAACTGGTGGTGTTCCCCTGGGACTGGTACTGGGGCCAACACTTTTTAATATGTGTGTTAACAACTGGAACTTGCGGATAATACCAAATTGCAGGGATTCTGGAGGGCAAGGCTGCTATTTACAGGGACCCTGGCAGTGGGAGGAGTGGACTGACAAGAGCCTCGTGACAATCAGCAAAGGCAAATGTGAAGTCCTGTTCATGGGATGGAATAAGTTTCTGCAACATCTCAGTCTGGCCAATTGTCTAGGAAGCAGCTTTATAGAAAGGGGCCTGGGTGTCCTTGTATGCCTCAAGTAGGATGTGAGGTTAGCTCAATTGGTCAGAGCATGTGCTAATAACACCAAGGGTGTGGGTTCAACCCCTGTATGGGCCATTCATTTAAGAGCTCGACTTGATGATCCTTCTGGGTCCCTTCCAACTCAGAATATTCTGTGATCTGTAATGTGTTGGCAAGGACCAACCATATGTTGGGCTGCATGAGCAGGAATATAGCCAGCAGGTCAAGAGCAGCCATTCCTCTCTGGTATTCCACACTTGTGAATTCCACAGCTAGGGTACTCTGTCTGCTCTGGAGCTCCCCAGATTGGAGCTGACAAGTTGGAGCAAGACCAGCAGAGAGTCACCAGGACAGTGAGGGCCAGGAGTGTATGGTGTTTGAAGAGAAGCAGTCAGAGCTGATTTTGTCCAGTCCCATGAAGAGAAGGCCAAGGGAGATGGTTTTGCTCTCCCCAGCTCAGTAACGTGAGTCAGACTCTTCTGTGTGGTGCACACTGATAGGATAAAAGGCAATGGGCACCAGCTGCGTCACGGGAAATTCATTCAGATGTTAGGAAGATCATTTTCACCATGAAGGGATCTCCTTCCAAAACAGGCTGCCCAGAGAAGCGGTGTCATTTCCAGACATTCAAAACTTGACTTACAAGGTATTGGGCCATGTGATCTTGCTGGACTAATGTTTAATGGGAAGAGGGACAAGATGACTTCTAAGGTCTCTTCCAATCTAAATTACTCCAATTCTGAAGGGAAGGGCTGCTGAGGGGAGGTTCAGTCCCACTAAAAGCTATCGCCTCCAATATGAAATTTACTGGTTGAGGGGGATGTGAAATGAAAAGCTCATGCCACTGCACAAGAACAGTTTAGATTTTAGAATGTTCAAATTATTTTAGTAGGTTAACACCAAGGCCTTTAAAAAGTTTTATTTTGTTTTTTATTTCTCTAGAAGGACATAAGAAAAGATTAGATGTTTGTCTGGTAATCAAATAGTAACCAAGCCTCAAGCTCTTTCATCCGGAAAGGGTGCCCTGACCTTCAGGCCAGAAAGTGTTAGCCTCCCTCCTCTTTCCCTGGCACAGCATATACTCTATCTGGAAAAGTAGCTCTGAAAAGGCTAAGTGAGGCATTTTTACAGGGAAGATAATTCAGTTAGAAATTTTTGACCAGGTCTGCATGGCCCCCACAGTGCAGGACCACCCAGCAACTTTAAAACAAAAAGTAAAGAAAGAACTTCCTCACACTGCAACCACTGTAATTTCTGAAATAGAAGGACATTGTGAAGACAAAGCAGTTGGCCAGTGTTTTGAGATTAACACCTCTGAAATGCAAAGTATGTTCCAAAACAGATTATAATCATAAATGATAGAGCTGTGCTTTTGTGTCTCCCACAGTAATGATGCATTTGATCTAAACAGAGACTTCCCACAGAAAAAAAAAGCAAGAATGAGACTTCAGACGTTGAGCTCATGTGGTTGTCAGTGTCTTGTGACTGTGATGCTTTCGTGTGTGGCAGGAGGGGCGTGGTAACCAGTTCTGGAACAGACTTCATGATCAACTACAAGATTAAAATGTTTTCAGTGATAGTGGCCTTTATCTTCCTTGCATCATTCAGACAGTACAAAGAGATGTAAATCTGTCCTAAGTATCACATACAGTCTTTGTTGCCTGCTTCTTCATCACTCTTTTGCCAGAGATGGTTAATTATGGATGGAAAACACGCTCATCTGCCTGACAGTGTCCTAGACATCATCCTGTCAGCCAAGTCTGAAGAGGTGAATGTGGGGAAAAACTGGCCCTGATCCTTCTCCTTCAGCTGAATCCAGACTGCATTCAGATGAACATTTGGTATTTCATCTTTCCATTTTCATCTTCCATTGCAGTCTTGAGTTCTTGTAAGTGGGCATTGCCTCTGCCTGGGTAACCAGTTCCCACCACAGCAAGTTCCTGGCTCCTGCTCACTACTGCAAGAGAGTAATACTTATGCCCAGCCATCCAGATGTGGACATGCTAGTACTGTGGACAATGGTGACAGCAAAATGAGAAGCAGGAGGAATTTATTTTTATGCTGTTGGTAGCTACAGGGCATTTGGGGAGAGCATGTGGAGCAGCAAAAGCCATGCTGCCATCTGTGTGTTAGCTATCAGTGTTAAACTACGTCATCTTGCATGTCACGAAGAGTCTTTATCCAGTTCCCAAATTGCTTGGTGAATACAGGGAAGATTATGCTTCATGGAATTGATGGTCAAAAATTGATCATCCTGACTTGTAACTGGCTTGTACTTAGGTGAGGCCCAAGGATGCTTAAAGCTGCCTTTGGACACCACAGGCACATTTGGGAGTTCCCAAGGAACCTAAGAGAACCTGGCTTCCCACAGACACCCTGGGAGTCCCAGGGAGTCTTTTGTTACAACATATTTGTCGGCTTAATTCTGGTTCTGCTCAAATACTGATCCTGGATCCTTGCTTTGATCCTCGTATCCCACTCCCCTTCCTGGTTCTTCATTTCCTGCCCCAGCCATTTGCACTGGCCCAGTGCCACCCCCAGCCCCCCTTTTTGGGGGTGTGAAAAGGGAGGATGTCCTGCTAGACTGCTAACAAAGTTTTGCTCAAAAAATGCTTTACCACATCCTAGCCAGGATGTATCTGCAGAGAAAAATGTCACTTTCCTCAACGGAGCCAATGTGTTCAAGTCAGGCAAGAAAAGTTTTGAAATAGCTTTAGTAGAGTCTGTCTACCATGCCTGTGAGCTCTCAGGCCATGAGAGGAAGCTTTTAAAATGCTCTTCATGTACAGGAAAGCCTTTTGTTTTCAAGAGTTCAACACAGGCCCTTGTCCCAGCCGCACAGTCCCGCTTCCCAGCGGGCTCCCATCCTTCACCCCTCTGCTCTCCCCTGCTTGCTGGAAGTGAAGGTGCTGCAGCAAGCGGTGCTGTGGCCCTCTGGGTTTGGAGAGGTTCTTATCTTGTTTATGCTCTTAGAGTACAGTTCATGGTCACAAAAGAAGCCTGCTATGGCTGGCGACAGAAAATGTGCTGCCTGACGTGTTCAGGGGGGTGACTGAGTCAAAGGGGTTTCAGTTTTTTTCCATCACGTCGATATTTTCACTCTTTTTTTTCTGTTAATAAATCTTCAGGTTTAGAAAGACATTGTGTGTGAGAAGTTATGCACAACTTGGCAGGGGGGTGTTACTTGTTAGACTATTAGCCTTAATAAATAGTTTTATGTCATGGTAATAAGACCAGTATTTCTGATACCTTCTGACAACAGACCTAAGAAGTCTGATCCCTGGAATTAAGTAAAGGAATTTTTTACAGCTCAGAGACAGGGGAAAGGGTCAGTCACCCAGCTGCCATGGCACCGTACATTTCCACAGTCAGCTCTGCCACTGTGGTGATTGTCATCAGGAGCTGTCGTCCCACACAGTTGTCCCTCACGGCCTCTTTTCGCATCTCTGTTATCCTGAAGACTTCACAGGAGGAAGAAAATCAATGTGATACAGTGAGGAGTAAGGCACAATTGGGTTTCTTAACTGTGTTTTTAGATTATCCAGTGTTCAGCATTGGAGAAGATGGTTTATTAAACATGTTTAACTTTGGAAATTTCAGACTTGCAAAACACTCTATTATATTCTTACACATTTTGTACCTGTAAATATTCGAGACCCAGGTGGATGGTTTATTCTTCTTGAGCTTTTGGATGGAAATATTCTTGAGCTTTAAAAAATATTTGCACTTTTAAATATAAAAATTAGTAGATTATTTGATATGTGGACTTGTTTTTGGAAGATGAGTTGGAATGTTTTTGAGTTTGTAATTTTCCTTACTGTGCAGATTTTCCTAGAAGAGATGGTAGATTCAATCTTTTCAAGAGGAACTCTCAGGCTCATATCTGCCACAGGCTGCATCCTCTCTTTAACAGTGTTGGAACATTTATGAACCAAGTTATCAAAGCTCAAATATCCGATCAGTTCCAATATAGACACTCTGTGCTCAGGGACTCCAGCATCCATCCAACGCAACTTGCTTCTCCTTCCTCTGGATCAATATCAGCTAATAGGGATGAAAGTAACACATCAAACTCCTTCAGTGTTACTGTTGATGCTTTCTGACAGGCCGTTGATTGAAAGGAGGGACCCCATAGGCACTTTCTGTTAAGAAGAAAAAGATAACAATAAACATTTTTTTCAATGCAATCCCTTTCATTCACAAAGCATGTGAAGAAGTCTGTTGCTTTTAGAGCAGAAGAAATCAAATAGGAGTGACAGCATCTTGGAGCTGGGAACAAAGACATTATATTTCAGCCAAAAGTTGCTACAAGGGTGGGGGATTTTTCCTGCTATGAAGACTTCTATGTTTGTCTGTTTATAGTTGCTAACTTCTTTTTTCTCTGCTGTGTCTGCACATCTTTAACATTCACACAAACCACCAGAGACAGCAAAGGAGCCACTCTGCCTTTCTTGTGAGTCAAAATCTTTGTTGTTTGAGTGATCTCGTTCCATAAGGGAGCCTAAGCCTTCCTGTAATAATGGGAAGTGTCTGTGTCCAGCCCCTGACATTACATATCATCATAATAGCTCTGAAAGTCTAAGGACACAAAGGAGGACAGGACTGTAGGTGTAATTTTACATGAGACCAACCTATCAATGCACTCAAAAACTATACATAAATCTTTGGGAATCTGCTCTTGTATTGAGACAAGCTGCAATTTTCATGGTACTGGTTAGGAACAGTTGCTTTGAGATCAGTTTATTTTTCATGCAATAATTTTAATAAACTAAGGTAAAACACCCATGGACCACAGAGGGTGTGGTAAGGGGGGAGGTGGTATACAGCAAGATGGGAAGTACTGAAACTGTGAGGGATTAGCAGGTGAAGGACGTGTGAAACATTGCAGGATGACGTGAAGCAAACGTCTCTGCTGATCTGCTGATTTTTAGTAGCTAGTAGAGGTGAATACTATTCCCTAGGCTTACTTTTGGTAAGTCTTTCTCGAAAACTGCTGAGTGGGGAATGGGTTAGTTGTTCTATGAAGAATGCTCTCTCATGGATAGCTGGTTTAAAGGTTGTCTGGGCATTGATTGTGGTCTTGCTTGCCTAGAGACCACTGCACATCCTAGCTAGAGTCTCCCTCCCTCAGGTCCTGCACTGGGCAACATAGTAATAGGAAGCCCAAAACAGAGTCATGTGAATTTTCTTACGATTTAATAGTTTTTTCTTGTTGTCTTGTCTGATAAACTTGTCCAGCCTTCTCCAAGTCATTTTGAGTATTTCTTCCAGCGCAGGAAAAAACACACAACAGATTCCCTTCAGATTGGTTTAGCTATGAGAGGGTACGAGTGTGGTTGTGGAGGGTGTGGTGCATGCTCATTGAAATCAGATAACACGGGGAAACTAATTACAACTTTTAACTGTTGTTGCAATCTCTTCTGTGGAAGAGAAGTTTTCACATGAATATTTCTTGCATTAGAGGTGAAATCAGATCCTCATCCCGCACTTGCTCTGTTTGGAGTGCTGCCAAAAAGCTCTTTTAAAAAAGGCATTCCTACCGGAATATGTCATGGACTATTCTCTGCTCCCAGCTCAGATGGGGAACTGGAATGCAGACCTCCCAGTCACACACTAGTGGTGGCATTTGGGAGGCTCACGTTGCAATCTCGAGAAAATAAGCATCAAGGCAGAGGCAATACCACGTAAAAATGACAGGGAGAAACAAGCAAAAGCCATGTGCTGCCTGTAGGGAGCTCAGCAAATCCGCAGCCCTACAAACCTGCGTTTAACACTGGCCAGAGCTTAAGTCGGCATAACAGCTAGGTGGGATTTACACACATATACTTCTACTAAAAAGTTATTTTATTGCTTTTAAAGGCAGTATCTCCACAACAGAATGAGCTGCCTAAAGAGTAGAGTGAAAAGCAAGAGGAGAAGGAAGCATCTGAGCTGAAAAAGGTGAGAGTCGGATCATGGAAAACTCTTTAAAGACAAGCAGTAGATGCAAAGTCCTCATTAATCTTGTGGTTAGCCCATCTCCCCTAGAAGGAACTACTCTTCTGTAAGGAGAAAGAAGTGTAAATATATTTAGTCTGAGCTAGAGATAATTTCATTTTAGATTCTCTGTTTCCCAGATTTATTTTAAACAAGCAGACACCCCTCACCCCTTTCTCTCCCCTCCCCCCTAGTAAATATTTCCTAATTTCTTTGGTGTCATGTCAGATTAAAACTGGAAAATCTTTCAGCAATCATGTGGAAATGGTTCTATTTTTGCTGGGTAACTGTAATGAATATCAATATACTAAATAGAACAGACTGTGACAATAAAAATGTTGATCTCTGTGGCTGCTGAAAGAGTGACATTAAGTGACTCTCACTGATATTTAATTTGCAAATTGAATTGCACCTATTCAGGGAGGGGGAAAGCAGCAACACTTGTGTTGATGAGAAATTCTGCATTTGAAAACACTCCTTATTAATGATTCAAAACATACAGTTCCTAGGAGCTGTAAACAAGTTCAGTATTCTACACTCTAATCCATAACCATTATCATATGCAGAGAACAAGAAGTTACTCATAAACAGATGTTCCCTTTGCCAAACCCATTCATTTAATGCACATTTTACTTTCCAAGTCCTAGTTAGCAACTTTCTATGGTGGGCGGATTACATGAAAGGATGGAAAAGCAGGGATAAGTTTGCCTGCAAAGGAGCAATGCTTTCATGACTGTTCTGAGTCTTTTCCATCTTGCCTTGCAGTGGAAGAGTTATTCATCTTGGACTTGCTGTCACTGCCCTGGAGGGCACTCAGCTTTATGCTTCCAGGCACTGTGAGGCAGCAGGAGATGCCAAACGTGTTCTGTTACCAGAGAGCTGCGTCATTAAATGTGCTCTCTGCTCTGACTGGGAATGAAGCCTGGCATTCACAAATGCTTATGCCCAGAGAAGGCAATTATCTTGCCATAAGTTATAGGTGAGCTTTAAGGAAAAGGTATGCCAGAAGCAAGGGTGGAGGAAGAATTACTGCTCAAAGCATAACTAATTTCTAAGTTACTTCATGTTTCTCAGGGCCTAGTTTAGGCAGGTGTTGAGTGTCTCTAAGTATGGAGATCCCACCACCTTTCTGAGCAACCTGTTCCCCTGGCTAAGCACTCCCGTGAAATTTTTTTCCATATGTCCAGCTGGAATTTCTCTCCTTTTGCTATGCACATCCAAGAAGCATTTAACCCAGTCTTTCCTGTAACTCCCTATAAGGAAGATGTATGCACCACAGAGACCTTCCCTCAACCTTCTCCAGGTTAAACAAATCCAGTTTGCTCAGTCCCTGCTCCCACAGTGAGTGCTGCATCACCATGACCATCTTGGTGACCCTCTACTGGACTCTCCAGTTTGTCAGTGTTCTACTAGGAGCCCCAAACTGGACACAGTAGTCCAAATGCAATCTCATGAGTACTAAACAGAGGGGATGTTTACATGGGCCCTAACAAAGAAAAAGACTGTCATGAACTAAAAACCTGGCCAGACTCTGCTGAGATCTCTCAGAACTCTGTCACTGCAATTACTTAAAGGGGATTTCTCAAAGATATTTAAAGAAAGAACAAGAGACAATGGGCAGAAACTGAAATACGGGAAATTCCACTTAAATGTAAGAAAAAATCTCTCACTGTGAATGTGGTCTAACACGGAACGGTTTGCCAGAGAGGTTGTGAAGCCTCCATCCTTGGAGATACCCAAAATACAACTGAACACAGCCCTGAGCAACCTGCTGTGCCTGATCTTCCTTTGAGCAGGGGTGGGTTGATGAGGTATCTTCCAACCTCAACTATTCTCTCATTCTGTGAACTGTTAAGTCAGATTAAAGCTAAATGTTTAAGGCACATGATGATCCACATGATCAAATTATCCACATTTGAATCTTTATCAACATGAGATGCAGAGACACAAATAAAAGATTGTTTAAAAAAGAAAACAAACCAAATCTAGCCATAGAACCCACAAAAAGATCTTATTTTGGAGTTGGTGTTGGGTGGCACAAAGAACCTACTTCAGATGTTACTGGAAGAGCAATTCTGTGTCAGTAATCACAGTACAGTTAGGGCAGTGTTGCAGGAGAGAGCAACTCAAGCAGATTCAGCATATGGATATTCATTTTCAAGAGAGGTTTATCAAAATGAGATTAAAAAAAAAAAAAAAGAAAAATAAAGAAAGGAAAGAAAGGATGCAAGTCTTAAACAGAGCAGTCCAAAAGCCAGAAGGGAACAGGCAGCCTGGATGCTGTTAAAAAAATACTATATTAAAATCTCAGGTAAAAATTTTGACATAATTTGAAAAGAAAACAATGTGATCCAAAAATGCCATTTTGCAGCTCAATAGTTACATTAAGGATGCTATCACAAGCAATAAGTTAATGTTTAAAAAGTAGGAAGCTTACCCAAATTAGGAGACTAGGAAAGCCCATAAAAGAAGGCGAGTCAACCATACACCAGAAATTAAAAGGGCTAAAAAATAATGTGAGTTGAGCCTTGCAGAGACTGATAGTAAATAGCTCTTTATATAGCAAAGGCAGGAAGCCAACTAGTTTGAGGACAAATATGTAAAAGGGCACTTGGGGAAGACAAGAAAACAGCAGAAATGCTTACTGGGTTTAATGTTCCAGTCTTTCCTGCTGAAGACATGAGAGAGCGCCAAACCCAGCATATTCTTGACAACAATTCTTCAGAGGAGTTAGTGCAACCTGAATTGAATTCACAGGAAATAATACACCAAAGAGATAAGCTGGAGGTCAGTAAACCAGTAGGACCAGGCACCATTTACAGAATAGTTCATATGTGAAGCTGCAGGACTGGTGGCCCAAGGTGTGTAAACTGCTGTTACAAGTGGCCTCTGTGCTGCAGAAGGAGGAGGGCAGAGTTGCTGCTGTAGCCCCCCAGCTAGAGGGGTCTTGGGAAACAACAGGCCAGAGAGTTTGACTTCCATCCCTCCTACAACAGCAGAGCCAAAAAGACCACGTACACACAGGGAAGTGCGATGTCAAGGAAGCAGTCAATATGATTTCTGTAAGGGACAGCCTTGCAACCAGTCTGCTGGAAGTCACTGGGGTGGTAACGAGAATGTAGAGATCCTGGACATGTTGTATTTAGATTTTCAGATAGCTTTTCACAGTTTCTCGACAAAGGGTATGAAGATACTAAGTCATCATGGACTGAATGAAAAGTCTTGTGAGGGAAGGGAAGGGAAGGGAAGGGAAGGGAAGGGAAGGGAAGGGAAGGGAAGGGAAGGGAAGGGAAGGGAAGGGAAGGGAAGGGAAGGGAAGGGAAGGGAAGGGAAGGGAAGGGAAGGGAAGGGAAGGGAAGGGAAGGGAAGGGAAGGGAAGGGAAGGGAAGGGAAGGGAAGGGAAGGGAAGGGAAGGGAAGGGAAGGGAAGGGAAGGGAAGGGAAGGGAAGGGAAGGGAAGGGAAGGGAAGGGAAGGGAAGGGAAGGGAAGGGAAGGGAAGGGAAGGGAAGGGAAGGGAAGGGAAGGGAAGGGAAGGGAAGGGAAGGGAAGGGAAGGGAAGGGAAGGGAAGGGAAGGGAAGGGAAGGGAAGGGAAGGGAAGGGAAGGGAAGGGAAGGGAAGGGAAGGGAAGGGAAGGGAAGGGAAGGGAAGGGAAGGGNGTGACTTTTTTTAGGATGGAAAAGCAGCAGCAACAGAACCCCTAGAAGTCACTCTGGTATTACTCAACATCCTCACCAGCAGCCTGGAGTAAGGGTGTGTGTCTGGCATGCCCAGGTTTGCAGTCAATGGCAAGCTCATTTGTCTGGTGAAGTGCTGAGCTGTAGGTGAAGAACTCCAGAAGTACTTACCAAAGCCAAGGGAGGGGGCAGAAGGGTGACACATGAGCTTCAGCATTCACCAGTGTGATGTCTTGGGTAGAATAATCTGTAGAATAATCTGAATCATGTTTACATGGTTCTGAACTCACAACTGGCAGCCACCACTCAAGAAAATGCTGTTGGACTCATATTCTCTTAAAAACTCGGGTCAGTGTGCTGTGGCAGCCAGAAAGCCAGGAAAATGGTGAGCATCCTCAGGGAGGCTCTTCCAGCTTGGTGCACTCACATTTGGGGTAGTGTGTATAGTTCTGGTCTCTACATCCCAAGATTACAGTGGACTAGAGAAGGGCAACCAAAAAGGACAAAGGGCTCAGCTTCCTCAAGAGGAAAGCCTGGAGAGCCAGGATTGCTCACATTAGAGAGGAGATGAGTGGGGTATGATCATGACTTTTTAATGAATTTGTCTTTCAAAGAATAGAGGTGGGTATGAAATCTGGTCACCTGGAAGCGAGGGGGTAACTTGCTTAAAAGAAAAGCATTTGTTTCCAGAAAACCAAAGGCTTTGTTGACGATGTTGGTAGTACCCCAAAGCAACTTGTCACAAGGACCAGGATTGTTCCTCTCATCTCCTCACACCCTGTGCCCAGGAGGCTCTGCAGGTGTCTAGGCAATGTCCTGTGTTCCACAGGAAGTCAGATTTTTGCTCTGTCACTCATGAGCCAATGGCTGATCCAATCCATGGGTGTGCAGTGCTGCTGGAGCTTTTACTTGAGAAGAAGGTCCTGAGATCAGCAACAGGGCTGAGGTATTTCCATATGAGCCATGCATTTGCTCCATTCTTCTGGCCAACTTGAGTGTCTTTTTCCATTATGTAATTTGCAGTTGTGTCCCAAAGGAAAAGAAATTATATGTGTGCCCTTTATGCTCTTTATAGTATACTAAAAAAGGGGGGAAAACTCTTTGTTTTGAGTTTCCTTCCAAACAGGATTTTTTGGTTGTCTTAGGATTTTTTTGCCTTAATTTGTTTCACTGGGTAATGTCATCATTCCTCTTTCCTGTTTTTGCTGTAGAACTTCTTAGATGGTTCACAGATGTGCACTGGAAATTAAAAGGTAGCATGCTGAATTCTGAACACAAATAATCTTCATTTGTAACTTGAGCTGTTATTGCTCACAAAGGAAGACAGAAAAGAGATTCCACTTGATCTGGCTACTTTGGTTCCTCTTTTCTCTGGAATTTTAAAAAACTGCCTCCCAAGACTTGCGCAAGAACCAAAATAGGTTTTTTTACAATAACATCACAGCTCAGTTGGCAACCTTCCCCAAAACAAGTCTTTCCTCATCCCATAGTTCCTTCAGGCCTTTGCTAAATGTAATGGAACTTTCTAATAAACAAGGCTGTGCTTTTTCTTTTCCTACATCTCTTCCCACTTAAAGCAGCTTGTTGTCCTGTTCAAGTATCTATTTATATTGTTTACTGCAAAAAGCCACGCTGATCTGTAGACACATTGCTCTGGTTCTCCCTATCAGCTGGTTTTCTTCAAGATACACTTTCTATCTATTTTCCCACTCAAATATATACTTGAGCCCATAGATGTGACCCCCTTTCAACCTTCCAGGCCTAAACAGAGACGTTTCTGACTCATCTGCTCCACATGCTGAACATCTGTGGAGACGGACCCTTCCTAATTTTGCATCTTTCTGTTTCGGACAGGACATCATCTTCTTAGAGGAAAGACATGACTCTTGAGGCCCACAGTGACAGCCCTATACCATCTGGCTCTGTAAAATATTATTCCCAGCTATTTCTAGAGTGTGTAACGTCATATTTTCTTCATAACGTGGTAAAAAATACTTGGTTGGAATGCGAACTATTCAATGGAGATGGTGGCAAACATCCCCATGCCTGCTGTTCCAACGAGTGTTAGAGTTGACTGTGTTCCTGCAGAGAAGCTGTGTGACAATTCAGCAGAGAAGGGTGGGTGGGCATCAAGCATACTAGGCATCTCTGGAAATTGTATCATGTTGTTTTCATTGGTTTCTGATCTTGGTAAGCTGGAATTGACTAAATGCTCTGAGGGAGTTCAAAATCAGAACAGCTGAATCACAGCAGACTCACTGGAGTGATCGAAGGCAACAGCAAGCAGAAATCTGCATGAGTCATCCTAAAGAAGAGGCCAGAGAAAAGGGTGGGTGTGCTTTGTACTAAAGTACATAGCTCTTCTGGGAACATGAACTTCTCAGGAGCTTCTGCTTTTCTGTTCTGGTGTAAATCCAAAGGGAATCTACTATTTTCTATGAATTGCTCTAGATAAGGATGGGTTCTGCTGGAAACAAGAGGTACAGCCCAAGTTCTTACACCCAATCCTTCAATCCAGCTGTTTTTCACCTGCTGCAGATCTATGTAAGTGGGAAGGCATCCCTCCAGAACAAAGGCTCAGGGCTGAACAGGGACAAAAATGTACCCAGAGACATTACAGGACATTGCCTCAGCTTCTTCCACTGTGATATTCCAAATGTCTAAAGAAAAGGATCTATTCATTTTGGGCAGAGGCCGGGAGCACAGTGCCTCCCACAACAGGGCCATTCCTTGCCCTCACGTTGCCACCATGCACAGCCTTCCTCCCACACCCTGTCTGACCAGTTGTGGCATTCACCCTACCACAGCTCCCACAGTAGCCAGTGCTGGCAGGAAAAGGAACTAGCAAGAGTTAGTTGACTTGATAGGTGGATGCATGGATTTTTTTCTACTTTTTGTTTGTGTTGATTAGGGGATTGGCAGTGCCACAAAGGGTGTTGGTCTGAACTCCACAAAGCAGTGTCTCAGCACCTTCACATTTTGACAGTAGCCCCAGAGGCTCTGTAAAACTGTGTTGTCTACTTCACGGTAAATATCTGCCTGCTAAATACAGACGCCACTTTGCTTGAAATCCTTGAAGGAAACCAGTTGCCCTGTTCTCTGCATATCCCATGGTTGTTTCTAGAAGGGTGTGTGTGGTACCCTGCTATTCTCAAACCAAATGATAGTTCCTGCTGCTCATCTCTGGTGGAGACAGCTGTCCCTTCAGCATGCTGGTGACACTGCTCCCAAAAGTCCTTCCATTGGAATCAGCTGGGTGAAATGACTCACTTTAAATAATCTGTCATCTTGATAATTTGGGTCCTTTTAGCCCTAGAAGATTTGGGATGGCCCAAATGAATACCTGCCCTGGCAGTCTGCCAGCGCACAGGGGCTGAGCCACTGAGTGCTCACTCACACACTCCCTGCTGCTGAGCACCTGGCAGCATGTTTGAGGGACTCCTTCAGTGACTCCAAAGGCTTCCTCTGACCAGGCTCCTGCCGAATTTTCCACTCAAGGCACTGTTATCTACAAGGCGTCATGCTTCCACAGCATGGTCCAAGCAAGGATCTCAAAGCTCTGTATAGATAGAAATTAGCGCCATCTCAACAATGATCTTTCCAGCCCCAGCCTGGAGCCACAGTACTCCCAGCTGCTCCCATAGTTCACCTCCCCTCTGCCTGGCTTCATGTTCCCATGTTTATTGCTTTTGGGGTTCTGTTTGCCAGAGGAAGAGTGCCAGCATGACCATAAACTGTGTTCCCCGTGGCGAGGCACCTCCGTGTTCAAAGGAACTAAGCTGTGTTAATGTTTACGAGAAATATTCTAATTCCAGTGTGTAAAACCATCCTCTTGACAACATCTTTCTGTGGCTAAGCATTAAAATATTTATTCAGACTGGACCAAGATCTATTTCAAGTCAAAACCCCATAGTCAGACATTCTTGCATTCTACAACAGCATTCCCTCAAGCTGACTGTGACAGGGCAAAGCTGGCTGTTGCTGTCTGGGGGACAGAAAGATTTTCCTGCTCACGCGTTGTCCCCTTGCTTCTGAGAAGTGCTGCACAGTCACAGAAAGTGATGGCTCACTAGCTAAGAAGCACTGCTGCTCTGCATGTGAATGAGTGCCCAGCAGCTTCAGGAAACTATGAAATGGGCAGTTCCCCTTTTCAATGTTCTTTGACGTCCAATAAAAATATATATGTCAAAATATGTGCACCAACTGCCTTCACCTAAGCATTGGACTTACCTGCATATTCCCACCAATCTTCAACTGCAGAAAATGATCTCATGAAAGTTTACTTCATTTCTAGTTTTGCTCTTCCTTAATGTGAAAAATCTAGTGTCTAATGATGTATGAGCTGTTTTTTTCAGGTTTGGTTTGTTGGGTTTTTTTGGTTTCGTTTGGGGTTTTTTAACCACATTATTAGATTTCTCCCAGAAAGTTTCTCCTTGTGGTCTTATGGGATGGATAATCTTCAGGGTATTATGGCACGTATCCTCCCAGATGAGTCTAGGAAATGTAATCAGGTGAACAAACAGAAGTATAATTACATATTCCTGCACCTTCTATCTATGTAAGCATTTGATATGTGTATAAAAATACAAGGCTTGCATCGATAAATGTGATTCTCTGCAGAGAGACACTATGGCAACAAATATGTGTATGTCATGCCTTCCTTTTCCAGAGTGTGGTATTACTAACTTGGAAGACTGAAAAATAAAAAGAAATTATCACACTTCCTTAAAAATTATGAGAATTTAAAACATCAATATATAGTGAATTCTCTGCCTTTCAGTCTTCAGGTTCTGCTCTAGGAGATACTTTCAAACGTAAAAGAAAAGCATTGTTGAGATTCCTATATAATCAAACCGGGGCTTGAAAAGACACCATTTGTCATGAGCCACACACTGAATCTGTGAGCGCTGGCAGCAGTGACAGTATTACAATTAAGAATAACATTTTTTCCAGATAGGATAAACACCATTTGTCACTTCATAAGCTTTTGGATGTGAAAATGGAACTATGACTATTTCTTTTTCTCATCCAGATGTAGATGATGTTGCTTCATTTTCTGACAATGTATTAGTAGACATCATTAAATGAACTTAAAGCCTCCTCTCTTTCAGCTCCCCTCCTTATTCCCCAATTCTGACACTGTTTTCTTGATGACTGATACAGAAGCCATCCAAGTGCTTTATTACTGATTGGCTGTATCACTTCATACTCAAAATGTGCTATTCCAGAAAAGGAAGATCCAAAAAGGATGACAAAAAAGTGTGTGAGAATATGTGAAGTTGTTAATATCCATACTAGAAAAATGTGGCATTGGTTATGGCAGTACATTTCAGAATTGCAGGTCTAGGGTCAGTATGACAGAGGTGAATTTATAGCTAAATTGGATGCCTGGGTATCTTTTTGTTATGACAGTTGCACCCTGTACAGAAATGTCAATAAAGCTGTTAGCTATCCGTTCCATATGTCAGCAAACAGGAGAGGGATGTGTGTGACCACATCCAGGGGTGCAGCTGGGAGTGCTTACTGCAGCACCACAGAGCAGAGGAAACTAGAAAGGCTCCTGGCCAGGATTTCCAGATATTCCCAATGTAATATTCTGGTGCACATCATCCAGGAAATCTGTGTGAGTGCTGGGTGTACAACAATTTTTAACACCTCTGAAAATCCTTCAGCCAAAAGAGGTATGCCACTAAGTGCAGGGTGCTGGATGGACCATTGTTTTTCTTAACAAAGTTAAAAAAGGGATTTTTAATGACCACGGATGAATAGCATCCCGGTAATGCCTCTTGCTGCTGAGATGTCATAACAAGGTATCTCCTAAGGGACACAGAGGAAAATCAGCCAAAAAAATGGCCAGCAGCACATCTTGTAGTTCTTATGTCTTTCTTTCTGAAATCTCTCTCTTGCTCTCATATCCCCAGCTCTGAGCCACAGGGGTATCTCCTTGAGGGATTTTGCCTCCTTGAGTGACTATCAGAGTTCTGCTTGCTGGTGTGCTCTGCCCCTGCCTGGGCTTTGGACACTGACAAGTCATAATCTTTCCAACTGTTTTTCTTTTTTTGGTCTGGATTTTGATTTTTTTTCGCCAGACAGTGCCCTCCAAAGTGTTGAGAGGCAGCCTGGATGCAGATGTTCCAACTGGAAGCTTCTCCCCCTTGCAAAGCCAAAGAAAATGTAGATTCCTTTGCAGATGCATCGCGAGAGAGACACAGCTCCGCTCTGCCCGCCGCTGTCCTCACCTTGGCAAGCAGTGGTGCCCATGTGTGGGAGAGAGAAGCATGGCTGGGCTGTTCCCTGTGCCCTCCACTGAGGAGACTCTCCTTCCTGTGTCCCGAGTTGATGCCTGTGTTGGCCTGCACTCAATGCTCCAGCGGAGAGCAGCACAACAATGAGCGCCAACAATTCACCTCTCACCAAAAACGACTCACCAAAAAGGAATGTTAACTTAAAGGAAGACGCTGCATTTACAGTTCTTGAGAGACAACACCCTACAGCTACCATGAGGAACAAAGCAATGACTTAGTGGGGGACAAAAGTTCCGCATACAAGATGAGATGAGGCTTGCTAGAAACTGCAAAGTGACATAACCTAAAAAACTAAAGTAAGTGCTGAACAGCCTCAGCTTAATTCTGTGTATTGCAATAGTCTTTCCCCATACCGTTGCACATGATGCCTTCACCAAGGCCAGGTACCCTGGGATGGGCCACGAATGACACAGGTGCTGTGCCCAAGCTTTACCCCATGGTTCAAGGCCTGGTTTCCTGCCCCATGGGCAGCCCCAGCCTTGCCCTCAGGACCCGCATGAGAAGCAGTGCACTGAGGCAAAGACCCCTGCTTTGTCCCCCATATGGCATCCCAATTCTGGGGAGAATGAGGACCAGCCAGAAGGATGGGCTTTCACCTTCTGTTCCTAAAATACCTTATTTATAACCTTAAACAGCATGGACACTTGGCATCTCCACTGTCTTTGATCCTCTGACATCTACTCTGGCTGCCTGCAGTTTCCAGCCTGGGAAGGATGGAAATTTCATGGTAGTCTCCCTCCATTTAAGCACTGCCTTGGGGTTGAGTCGTCCCTGGTGAGATGATTTGCAAAGCAAAGCCTTCCCAACCTGAGCTCGCTGAGCTCTGGGTGCTGCCTTGCCACATGGCCTGTCCTCCCAGGGCTGTGAAAAGAACACTTGCAGGCATCAGCTGGTTCACAATGCACAAGCTCAGAAGCATCAGAAAAAGTGTTTGACCTTTGTGTGTCAAGTGTGCTAGAAACGGATCAGCATGAGGCAGCGAGAGGCACAGGTGCCTTTTGAGCAGGAGAAAAAAGGAACTTGGCAAGTCTTTTGATGTGTCTCAGTGAGCAAGCAGCATCAACATCAACAAAGACAGGAAAAGATTTAGAAAAGCATACTTGTAATAGCCGAACACAAAATTGTCCAAAAGTAAGAATTTTGATAGCTTCAGAGACAATTTGCCTTGTGTTGTGCCTGATTTGCTGTCATTTCACATAATACGAAAACTTGAAAGTAAGACACAGTCAAAATGTTCTGGAGAGGTAATGGCTGCTTCGTTTCCTAGGCTAACATCCTGCCTCAGGTGAACTTTCTCCATTCTACAGTCAAAGGTGGGAGGTGTCCATAGGCCTCCAGATGGGGATGATTTAGGCTGTATTATTTAGACTACTCTAAGTCAGGGCAGAGACAAGGATATAAAACCAATCCTCCCCTTTTACCTTTCTGCTTGCCCTCCTACAGCGAAAAATCTCCACTTCCCATGGGCTTTGCTATGACCCTGGTCTGGGAAGCTCAGGTATTTAACCAACAAAGTCAAGCAAAGCAGAAACTGAAACAAGGACTGTGACTAATTAAGATATTATCTTGTGAGCACATTCGGATGAAAGTTCCTGAGAAGAGAATACAAAAATCATAAGTAGCTGTAAAGTGGTTCTTTTCACCAACCTTAAAGCAGGGTACCACATAATGACTCACAGCTGTGCATATTTGATCCCCATCTAGCATCAGTTCATGCATTATTTACATCCTTACTACTGGCAGTGGAGTTGAGCAGAAGTGATGGGAATATGTTATACCTGATGAGAGACAAGCATTTTCATAGCTCACACTTGTGGCTGAGCATGGCCCAGAAAGGCAGGGGCAGAGGATGTAGGAAAGCAACTGAGCTCAGAGAAACTGGAACTCCTTAGAAATCAGGTAAAAGGGAAGAGGAAGCATGTTTTGGAGTAGGAGCAGACACTCAGTGGATGGGAGAAAGAAAGAAAACTTGCTCACTTTGCCTCTATCCAGAGCTGCAGCAAAGAGCAGTTGAAGTGAGGAGAGGCATGAGTGGAGGGAATTAGCAACGCATGAAGCACCAGCATGCTTCAGGGAGAGCTGAAGTCCTTGTTAGTAGTGTCCTTTGATTGACACTTGATGGCCTGTGCTAAAGGTTAGGGGTCAGGCAGGTTTCTTGGCCACTAACACAGGCAGGGAGCTGCTTCCTGGCTCAGAGATGTCTAATAAGGCACAAAGGGCTTTGGCACTGCCTTAAAAGAGGTGGTGAGGCACACCACACCCTGTGGTGATCAGGCAGTCTCCTGTAATCAGGAATCCCAGGACTGCTGTCATGCAGCCTGGTTGTGGAGGTGACTGGTGACAGCTTTTGTATGGATGACTGCCCATGGGGAAATGGATGGACACCACCAATTACACTTCTGCAGAGCACATGACAGCTGGTGGCAGCTGAAAACTTTGCCTCCTTTCCAGTATGGTCTAGAACAAAACCATGGAAAGCTGTGTTTTCTCTATCTGAAAACCATTTTGGCTCCTTCATGCTATCCTACAGGCAGCCTGGAACAGATTACTTCTGCTGTCTGTACATAAATGCTCCAAACTCCTTGCTGGACAGAAGGGACAACCTTCCAGACAGGCTGCCAGGCAGAATGCTTTGGCTCTACTGCTGCCTCATTGTTATTAACAGAAGTGTATTCCAGGACCACATCCAGCTGCAGGCAGAAGCAGGCAGGAAGCTAGCACACAACCTGCCGTACGCCATCTTCTCTAAAAACTGGAATCTAACCCTAGTCCAGCCCTTCAGGCTGTATGACTATACCCAGGTCAGCTGAAACCAAGCTCTCCGTTTGAATAAGCAGACCTCCAAGTATGACTTCTCTGATGCACACAGCAGCACCACGCTGGATCATCACACATAAGATGAAATGAGCCTTTTTCCTGCCCTGAACTCCAAGTCAGAGCCAATTTTTCACAATTGGTCCATGTGGGCCGTAAAACAGTAGCACAAGATTGCAAAATCTTTGTGTGCTGGCCTGGCTGCAGAGGAGGAACGTGAGGAGGAAGTCAGCAGCTCGAGGCTCACATCAGGTCAAGTTTCTGTATACATGGAGGGTTTAAACTCAAGCATGTTACCAGCTGCAGCCACCCAAGGCAGCCAAGGCTCAATGACAAGCAAAACCTCTGTGTATGAAGGTCACAGGAAGAAAAAAAGGTCCAGAGCTGTAGGAAAAGGCATGGCCCATTTGGAGGACCTCTGAGCAGTGGCCCCCAGGGGCAGCATAGCTGCCAATGTGCATAATTGCCAGGAGGTTTAAAGGCAAAACCCGCAGCACAGCAGGACTCTTAATGTTGTCCAGATCAAAGCAGCTTTGTGGTTCAGAAAATGTGTCATCAGAGGGAGGAAAAAAAATTAATGGCAATCTCTTGCACGACAGCCTAGTTGTGCCTACTTGGTACAAACACCTTGTGTGAGATTTGTATAACCCTCACAGACATCCTGGAAAACTGCCAGTGGGCTTGAGAAAAGCAGCCCCAGACCAAGGACAAGCTCATGTGCATGGGCTAGATTTGTAGGCTACACAACATTGCAGCCAGTTCAGACTGCTTTCCCCTTCCAGGACACCTGGACAATTTTGACTGGACGCACATCTTCTCTGGTGTTTCATGGTGATTTGGGAAAATGTAATGACACATAGCTTCAGCTTCCCAGAGGCTTCCCTTGCAAGGCAGCCTTGCACAGGACAGCTATAGAAAAACTCCTTCTATTCCAGCCCTCCCTCCCTTCCCAAGGGCTTCTGTGCAGGGGTGAGGTACAGATGCACCTCAGCGCCATTTGGAGACAATCCTACACTTGAGACCTTTACCTAACTCTCCTGATTTGCCCTTACTCCAGGTAAGGGCAAATCACTCCATGTGACTGATGTAAGCAAGCAGTAGGACAAGCCTGGTGTGGGGGAATATGTTTGTTAGCACATTCCATCCGTCCAGTTATCCACAGATGCCTAACGACACCCAGGAAGGCAGCCACAGGCCAGGCAGCTCAGACTTCATCTGTAATTGCTTCTTGTGCAACAAGTTGCAATCATATGAGAGCTACAGACATTAAGACTATTGCCCCACCAGGAGCATAAACAAGAGGAGAGACCTCCATGACACAGCTTTAGTTCAGATCATCTCAGGAACCCTATGTGCTAAGAAAATCACAATTCATGGGCTCAGTCCTGAAGGCCTTGCTCAATATTTTTCTGGAATTGAAAAGCATTTGTGGAGGCTGTGCAGAAGCCTTACCTGGCTAAATGCTTTGAGACCAGGAACCCTGCTTTCCCTTAGCAGGTATCTAGCATCACAAAAGCCTGCTTTGCTTTACGAGGCACAGAAAAAGGATTCTCTGCCCTGAGGAACCCACAGTATGGGAGACATCGATATGAGGATGGGCAGTCTCTTAGTCTTGTAGTGGATTAGTCTCCATTAAACTTTAGATCTTTCAGATCTTTCAGATTTTGCCATATTTGAAACAAACAAACAAACAAACAATTCCAATGTTGTTGAGAATCCCTTTAGAAACCTAAGGTAGCAGACCACTCTTGCAAGTTTTCCCGTGAGACTTGACAAGAGCAGTGGCTGGGCAGCTTCAGAGGAATTCTTGTGTGTTCATAACATTATGGCAGGTGCTGACCAGGGGTACATTTCTCAACCCTACCAGGAAAATGGAGAGAGAGCTGAGGAAAAAAGGCATCTGAGCCCTTGCATTGAAACAGGTGATTAAGTACTAGGCAGTGTAGCACTGTGTATGTTCTGGTTATGCCTGCTGAACCCAGTGGAGGCAAGGGGTTCTGTGGCATTGGGTACAGACACTCAGCCTACAGTAGGCTGGGGCCATTGTTTCTTACAGAACACAGCAAGAGGTCACAAAGAAAGATGCCTCTCCTCTTCAGTATTTATCATTAGGGCTGAGGCTCTCAAGGATTCCCTGCCCTCCAGTCTCTGACAGAATGAGGTCAAATGAGAACACAAATCTCACCGATAAGGTTGTAAAATATGCCAGTTGAATGTCAGATATGATTAAAAAGGAACATAACAGTGATGTGATAGCTCATGGGGAGGAGACTGCTGAATCAGTTGTAAAAATGGACAATATGTTAAAGGAAGCAGCAGAGCCCAAGCAGAGGGAAAAGGTTTACGCTGCACAGCAAAAGTAAAATTTGGGTGCTAGCGCAGGAAGCTTTACTATGAGCACACCGGTCACTATGGGAGGGTTTGGAATATCTTCAGGGAAATCACCCTGTTATGACATCCAAATGGTTTTGGGATCACTTCCAGAGATACCTGTGATTTCACTACACTAATGTGTTGCATTAGATTCCCTGGTATACTGATTTTCAGCCTGGACATCTATGTAGCTGAACTGTCTCTGGGTGGTGGTGGTGTGTGTCCTTAAGAAATTAGTTTTTTAACACTGTCTGTGCAGCACCTGGGATATAGCAAGGAGAGGAAATCCCCACACACACCCCATTAGTAGGATCACAAGGACAACTTCCCTATTCCTTATTACATCAGCTGCTGTGGCATATATACTTCAGGTCACCCAGGAATAGCCATACAACTCCTGCCACTCAGATTACAACCTTACACATACTTGCACAAGAAGAGGCTGGAGACTGAGGTGGAGAAGGAAGGAAAAAGCTGAGAAGAGTACTGCACTGCTCTAGCAATGAGAGTTGGTGAAGGGCAGGACAGGTGTCACAGTGCCCTTTCAGCCACCCCAAAGCACCTCAGCAGAACCCAGAGGTGATGTGGTATGGGTGAAGAGGACCTTGCCCGTAGCTCAGAAGCAAGCAAGGCACAGGGAAGAGCTCTTACTTTCCTGGCTCACGGTTCCTTGCCTATGCTGTTTCTGAGATAGTGACCCCACATGAAGCTTCAGGCACAGAACAAGCCACTTCACCCTCATCTCAGCCTTATTTATTGCCTCGTGTTCCAGGTTGTTATTATGGAAAAGTTGGAGCAGGCAGACCGTGGCAGCTCAGCCTGGCACACCCTTGGGCCCCTTGGATACTGTGGCTGTCCACAGGTACACCGTGCCCCGGGCACTGTCTTGGTGTGCTCTGCCTTTCCCTTCCCAGCCACGCAGGCACCCTTCTTGTCCCCTTCTTGTCCACCGAGCCAGAGCTCCCACCTTGGCCAAGCTGAAGGAAATGCAGCAGAGAAAGCAAATGCTCTGCACCCGCGAGAGGGTGTTTCTGTGTAAACTGTCAGTGTGCCAAGTAGTACTGACACACAACCCTGCCACAAACGCACCCAGCTGTAACCGTCACACAACAAAACTCCAGACAAGCCTAACCTGATGGTGGGAGCTGAGGCCATGGCAAGGGAGCAGGTTTCTGGCCACCAACAGCAGAAATTTGGGTTAATCTTTCATATCAACTAGTCTTCCCTTTAAATTTAAAACTCTCTCTCATCCTTCTGCCTTCATACTCTACACCAAACATGCTTTACCTACTGGTGACTTACTGCTAGTGAATCAGATGAAATAACCACTTTTCTTGCACTATGACAAAGCCCCATTTTGGGGTAACTGCATGTGTGGAATTTTCCAGGTGGTTGTGATAAGCAGCCCGTGTGAACAGAAAAATAAACAGTAAGGCTTTTAGATGCTACTGAAATTGCCCTGGATTGTTTCCGCAACACCTGCACAGGCCCTTAACCAAAGCCTCTGGCTGCCTCCAAGTGAAACGGGGCATTTGATGCTATCGCGACAACCAGATGCCAAGCACAGAATTTAGAAAGCGTCAGCAAACAATACTGGAGTTGTTGGGATATTTAAAAGTGTCTCGAGCAGCTGTAGCCAGCTAGAGTACATAAAAGGGAATAGCAATTAATTCACAGTGGTCCACATCATTGATCTAACACGCACAAATGGGAGGAGCAGGTGACTAAATGTCATGTTTCTGGCTTATACCTGAAACCCAGGTAACAGATTTCCAGTTCCTTACCAGACATGGTAGAACAAAATGTGCAGTGATGTACTGCAGTGGCTGTGAAGTCAGATAACTCCGTTAAGAGGGGTGGTTTTCTCTAAACCATAGACAAATGAAAAGTATAGAAGAAAAGTCCAGTTTTAAATCAGTTAAGTCATTGTTTTCTTGAATATATTTTAATTTTCATATTTAGCTGAATTATTTCTAATTGGTGGTATGTTATCTAAATCTCTCTTACCTGAAATCAGATTTTTACAAATTCTTCCATCCACTCTTGCTCTTCTTAAAGCCAACAGAAGTTTTGTTGATAGGAGAACTAGCTCCAGTGCAGATCCTGGTCATGAGAACCAGTGTACAGACATCAAGAAGGTGAAGGCATGTACATGGGAAAACCATGTACCTCCCTCCACACATGTGCTTTAGCAAAAGGCACAGTAAGGGCATATTTAGAGAGCAGTCCCATGTCTGGGTTCGGCAGGAATGTTGTGCTTGCTGTATGAACCAAATGCCCTCAGATGATGTGTTGTACAGCAATATACATGCCCAGGCTAGAGAAAAAGGGCTAGAAGGGGCTCCTGGGATCATCAAGCTGAGCTCTTGACTGCCACAAACACTGCATCTTGATTCCCAGTACGAATATTCAGGCAGGAGAAGAGGGGATATTCTCACCTTCCCCTTGCACCCCTTCCCCATGGCACTGCATACCACATGGTGGCCAGGCTGTTCAGCCCCCCTGCCTGTGCGTGTGAGCTGGTTTCTCATTGTGCATCTGCTTGTCAGAGCCCCTGAGGTTATCATGTGTCCCTGAAAAGCCTTTGAATGGCCTGGCAGTCTTGTTCCCCAGCCTTAAGCACTGAGCTACACACGGGAAGAAGGCCATAGGCCTTGTTGCTCCTGCAGCTACATCTCTTGGTCTTGGTCTGCCCCCTGACCCCTTCCACAACACCTCAGTTGACAGTTTCCTAGAGTGGACCCTCTGCTTCACATCCTTCACAGCCAGCCCCATGCCAAGGACTCTGTCCTCCCTCATCTCCTCTCTGCCACACATCCGAGCCTTTCGGTCCTTCCCATCCCTGTTCACTCACGTGATCACCCGCACGTTCCTTCCCCAGAAATCTTCTGCACTTTCAGACTTCTGCCTTACCCATCCCTGATGAGCATTTGGCTGCAGCACCAGCTCCGTAGCCCACAGGTGATCCAAAAAAGAAGAGAGCAAACCCTGTGACACTCATACCTCCATCTCCCTCTCTTTGCTTGTACTGTCAAATGGGACTGAGAGGTACCAGAAAGGTGCAGGCATGGGATATCACCCAGATACAGCTCACATCTCTTCTGTGAATTACAAGCAGGAAAACTTATGGGATGGTTGTGGGCAGTTCCCCAAAACAGCCTCAGTGCTTTTCTTCAGCTGGTGCTGCACCTCAGGTAGTCCTTTGAGGCTGGGGCTGAGGCCTGGGGACTGCTCTGGGCATGGGCATGAATTCAAAGGTCACAAGAAATGCAGAGGCTCTTGGAGTCACACACAAAATCTAGCTGTGCCAGATGACCTGGGAACACCTTGCAGAGAGCAGACACCAGAGCCACATAGCCCGTGGAAAAAAAAATCAGCCCAAAGGCTTGAAAGGAGACAAATTTCTTACAAAAAATACTTTTCCTGCAATACCAACAAATTGTGCTCAAGAAATCTACCTCTTCTTTTAGAAAAATTCACCTGACTTGCTCCTTCTCTTGAGAAATGTTTCCAAGCCCAAAGTGAGTGCAAACAGATGCGAGTATGTCAGAGGCCGTGAAAAGCTGAAGAATCTTTATGGGAAATGGCAGCCCCAAAGAAATACACCCAAGATTGACTTTGAAATTTAATGATGGTAAGAAATGGTGTCAAAGGGGATAACTTCCATGAAATACCCAGACAGCTCACCTGTTCTGTAGCTCTCAGTGCTCCTGCTGCCTTCCAAAGGGCTGGTGCTTCAGATTCTCCCTACCTGGCTACCAAAAGCTCTGCTGCTTGTCTCAGGATATAGCCTGGGATTTTTGTTTTATCATTCTGTAGTGCAATGACAATGTAATATTTAAGAGGTGTATGAAATTAAATGTGGTCTCAAACTAGGTCTCCTCATGAGTGGTACACAAGGTGCATTATTCATTTTCATATTTAATTCATTCCAAAACTCCATTTGTGGATCCTCTTGATGTGTGCTGGCCTGAAGCAGCGCAGAATCAGTGTTTCTCAGCACAGAATGTATGGGGACCCACACCACATCTTGGAGAGCTCTCTTCTACTTTTTGGGTGTCTTGAACATAACTACAGAAGTTCATATCTGGACTCAGATGGCTCAGTGGCTTGGGCTATGATCTGCAGTTAAAGGTGGCCTGCTGCTCTCTGGGCTCATTTTTCAGAACTTCAGAGCATCAAATGCAGCTTCAGGAGCTAAGCTTTGAAATTATAACTATTATTTGGTGATGGATACTGTGAAAAATTAGGTGTATCTCAAATTGTGTCCCCCAAGTTTTTTAATTTTTCACTTTAATCTATCTCAGTTTTGTCAAATAAAAACTACCCTGCCTTAGGCTAGCTCAGTTTGCCATTAGCTATGGACATCACCCCCACAGAAGAGTGGAAACAACCATTTCTTTCTAGTAGCAGTGTCTGAACAGCATGCAGCAACTAGGATGTGAATTCACCTGTGGAATAGTCACGGGAAAACCAATTTTGCATCACTGCTCAATAAGTTAGAACTGCACATTTCAAACACTGAATGAGGTGATGAAAAAGCTAAAAACAGAATATATGATCAGGTAATTAGCAGTATGCAAAAGGACTGAATTAAAGTGGCAAAGGACTCCCAGGTCCTGGCCTTTCCAATCTCTGCTTGAGTTTGCAGCCTTAATGTTCTTTGAACACAGATTTTGAGTTATAAATTAATATTTGTGTGTGATTCTGTGATTTGTATTACAGGATTACCCTCATTTCCCCCTCAAGACAAGGTGCACCAGTACAGGCATAGCATCTGATCCAAAGCTTACAATCTAAGACTAGTATAGGAGGAAGGGAATAAAGGAGAAATAAAGCTTAAACACATATGGTTGTGAGTGTATATACATGCACACACACATACACAAGAGTGCATCTCTATATTTATGTTACATGTGTACTGACTTAAATACTCAGCATTTTTTATATATGTATATGCATAGAGTATTTGCAGAACTATATACGCGTATGTATATATATATATGTGCACATAGATATATATATATTTATATATGTCTTGAGTATGTAAGGGAGCGCTGCCTTTCCCAGCTGCCTTGTAGCCCAGATCACATACAGTGGCTGGTTTTCCTGCTGGTGTCATAGCATCAGCAAGCTGTGAGAGGCATATCAACGACAAGGCCTTCAAGATTTCTTCAGAGACATGCTCCATGCATAACGTGCGGTAATACTGCAAAAATGTTTGTGAAAGGAATGGGAAAAATTTTGAAAGCTTCTAGGAAATTACCTTTCTAATTAGATTTGGCTGAAAGAAGAAGCTTTTTAATGCGAAATTATTTTTCAGTTTCTTCTATTTACTTGTCTTTTGTAGACATTGCCCATTCTGCTTACTCAGTTTGAAGGAAAGAGAGCTAGAACCTGATATTTTTACTCTCCAAAATTATTTGTTCGTGCATCACATGAAAATTGAGATTTAATGTATGAGTTTTAACATAAGAAAACACTTCTTCACTGTGAGAGTGACTGAGCACTGGTGCAGGTTGATCAGGGAGGTTGTAGAGTCCTTGGAGACATTCAAAGGCCATCTGGACATAGTCCTGGGCAACCAGCTCAAAGTGAGCCTGAGCAGGGGGCTGGACCAGGCTGCCTCCAGAGGTCCCTGCCAGCCTCAACCACTCAGTGATTCTGTTCATTTGGGCTAAATATGTGAATCTGATTATTTAGATTTTTCATTTATATAATGTCATTTACTGTCATCTGTCTGCAAATGGCAAAGGTGGTACTCAGTAGTTTTCAGTTATTTTTGAGTCACTGAACCCTAAATGTTTTCCTGTAGAAATACAGATTTATCTCCAGTAAAATTAAACCTAATCACTGGGAGTTTAATTTTCTTACTCATAGTTTACCGAGTCTCTTGGTCCTGGGTCAGAGAATCCCAGCAGGGCTCCAAAGGCTCCAGTAATCTAACTGTTATCATTAATAACTATTTATTTTCTTGGAAGGACTTTGAGCTCTCTAAGGCACATTCAAATGCCTACCAGTGAGTAATAGTAACCATACAGGAGTACTGAGACACGTGGCACTGCTCCAATCCTTCAGGTACTAATAGAGATGCGCTGTAAACCTCTGCGGGCTGTTCTTGGGACACAGGTAAAGGAAATACCTGTCAGTCTCACACACAGCAACCCTGGCTTCTAAGCCCTGGTAGAGTTTGTTTCTAGAGTTCCACTGATTGATTTTTGAAGCAGGTGATTACCTATTGTAACCAACCTTACCAAAGTGAACACACCTCTTATGAGAGCGCCGAACATCCCAGAAAATCCACGCAAATACTTTTTTGCCTTCTTGAAAGCCTGCTTGTGCTATGTACAGGCTAACAAATCAAAGTGCCTGCAGTGGTGACTAATGCCTCCCTTGAAGAAAAAGACTGGTTTCTGCGATCTGCTGCACTTAGCAAACCTGCCTTTCTTCATTCTCACAAGTGTAAATAAAGACTAATTTAACTGAAATCAGCGGTTATACCAGTGGCAAACTGGGGTGTAATAGGATTTGATTCAAGCCCATGGTGGTGGATATACAGTTGTTGACAAGTGTGCATATCACAGGCCAATCAGCTTTCAAAAAGACTGGGAAGCCTTGACATTGTGTATTACATGGGTACCAGCTAAAGTCTGTTCTTTGGAATGACCCTTCTCATCCTGGCCCAGAAGGTAAAGGAAGAGCAAAAGAAAAATTCCTTTGTTGTCCTTATTCTGTGACTAGTTAGCACTTTTCTACATATTAACAGCATTTGAAGTGCCCACCGTTCCTTCAGGGCCTGCTATGAAGGCATGAGTGTAAGAGGAATGACTTTTCAATGGAGGAAACGAATGGACCAATGAATTAAGGAGACAACACCTTCCAAAACATGGGGAAAGACAAGAAGGGATGGCTGAGAGGAGGCAATCACTCACATGCCACATGCCTCAGAGTCTTTGTGAGTCTCTTTTTTCATTCAAGCTTATTTCACAGTTGCATTTGGTTGCTCCAGCCTCCACACAGACTGACACGAGCAAAATTGTCCATCAGTGTTACAAATGGTCTAGCTCTTACTCTACAGTTGTCTGCTGTCATACAGATTTTGAATTAATCCTGGCTGCCTGGAACACATGCCTCAGAGTCTCATCTTGAGCACCTTGCCTTAAGTCTGAAGTTAAATGCAGGTTTTTTTTTTTCCTGTTTCTGATATAATATACTTGAAACACATGTACTGAACTCAGGAAATTTCTGTTACTTTATATTCCTTGATAAAGGCTCTTCCAAAAAAAGCGCCTGTACATGTTGCAGTGTTTGCTAGAGGCACAGTGGTAAATGGGTACTCTGTGTCCTTTTGGTTGGCATTAAGATTGTAATGAATCATTGATAAAGCTAATAATGTGCTCGGTTTAATCTAATATTACAGCACAGTAGCTGCACCCAGTGCTTACAGCACAGGAATATACAAAAGTAATTAATTTTACACTACTGCTGCTAACTGCAGTTGAACCTCTCCAGGTCATGAAAGTTTGCTAAAGCAAGTGATGAAAATGATCACTGTAGACTGGGCAGGGGCTGAGTTTTAAAGAGCTGGGCCAGATTCAGTGGCACTTTAACAAAAGAGGATAATTATATCTGATATACATCTGATGTATCCCAAGCAGCCCGTAAAAGAGCTATTGACAGCTACATATGAAACTGAGCTACGTGGGAGCTCACTTCAGATAGAATCATTGCTTCCCAAGTCTTTCATGGAGCATGATGGATGTTTACTTTACAAGCACACTCATTTCATTTGCAAAGTAAGAATAATAATATGGGCCCAAAGTAATCATAGCCCTAAAGCCGGCCCCTTTGTTGGTATGTACCATAATAGCTCCTTGATGGGAGTCATGCAGCCATGGGCCAGGTGAAGCTCTGATCCACTCCCCGAAATTACAAACTAAGCATTGTCTTTTAAATTAACATTTTTTAAAAACTTAGATCAGAGTATTATATTCCAGCTTACTATACATTTAAGTACTATCCATAGTTAGACAATTCTCATCTGGTATCATGTCCTACTGAGGTGGAAAAAATTAGTTGAACTCACTCCTCTGACAGGAAAAGCCAGAACCAAATTAAGCCCAAATTTATGCCGGTCTGTGGATCATCACAGCCCAAGACATTCACAAGGGAATTTACTGCTTCCTCACTAGCAACAATGCTGCATTTTCTGCCTCTTCAGGAACTGTACTGTTAGCTACATCATAAGAAGCAGGGTAGGATAGGAAAGGAGAGGACAGGACAGGACAAAGAGACATTACTGGCTTGAGCTTGTAATGCCATCAGATTCAGTCTTCTGCCACATGTAATTCTTTAGGAAATGTTTCCATCTCAGATACTACCATCATGCTACCCATCTGCCAGGCTCAGTCTCCAGACTGATCAAGGAAACATTAGCTCAAGCCTCCAGCCAGCCTCTGAGGGAAACCAACCTCTTCCTACCCAAATGCCCAGCATGTCCTATCTTCAAAGGAAAATCAAACAGATGGTGTTGACCAAACAGGAATTTATTGAGCAGGAGAGTTGAAGAGCAAAAAAAGCTCCCCAAAGACAAGCAGTCATTCCACAGCCCCAGATGAACAAGAGCTTGTCTCTTGGTGGAAGCCTGTTTGGCCAAATAGCCACTACCCCCTCTGCTTAGGGCAGGCTAACCAGAGATGCCTTCCTCCTCAGCCCCTGCAAACTGCTCTGCTTCGACTGATTTCTGCACCAACTCAGCAGGGAGCAGGGTGGGCAGCAAGTCCCCTGCCTGGTCCCTTCCCTTGTCCATAATTTCTTTACTTCAAGATGACAAAAGCAGGTAGTGTTTTTACTCACCCTACTCATGCGGGGTTGGTTTGCCCTCTGGTACCATAACAGATGTGTGTATTTCACATCAGGTTATGACATGGCTGCTCTTCTTCCTCACACTACCAGGACTAGGACAAGTCAGACATGGTGGGACAGAGCTGGGCATCATGTCCTAGCAAAGTCAGCAGGCCCCAAAAGGTTAGGCTCCTGCGTCATGTTTAGCAGCAGTGCTAATGAAACAGGAGAGCTCAGTGGAAAAAAACATCCAAAGACAGATATAAACATTAACAGAGATGGAACAACACGAGGAAACAAGAGTAACGTAGCCAACTGAAATAACAGTGAATGTTGGAAAATTGCTATCAATCTAGGAGATAGCCTGTTAGAGCTGAAAAACAGAGCTTTGGCACAGGGTTTGCCACCTCTTGATTTGAGCTTTAGAGCTAATCTATTTCGTTGTACTTGTTTTACGAACCTTGTCCAGCTGGATGGAGTTTTACAGAGCAAGTTCACTTGTTGATCAACAATGAGGTGAGTTTTGTCAAAAACACAACTCTTCTGGCAGCATGTTGAGTTTTATGGTGATAGTCACTTCAGAGTGTTATTTTGAGCATTCTGCTGGGAAGTCTTTATCACCAGGACCATTTGGTTACACAGAGAAGATTCTTACAACTATTCAAGGTTACTTTTTAACAGCAAAAGTTTCTACAGAGTCACCATTTTATCTCTAAAGCTGCCATAAATTTCCATCAGCTACTTTCCTCTTTCACTAGAGATCTATAATGATAACAACAATAATAGGTCTTAAACAATTATGAAAGGTCCTAGCAAACTCATTTCTGTTCAGAAGGATAGGACCTGCTTTGACTATTTTCCCTGCTATTCACAAGTCCCTTCATCAGTTGAAGTCTCTTCTGTTCATGTGCTCATTTTCTTGCCATTTGTCCTGGCTTTCTTCAACTGCCCTTTAGTTTTGCATAGTGGAGATTAAAAGGCAAAAAAGAATAATGAAGAAAAAAGACCCAATTGCTTGAGATGATTTTTCTGCTTGGTGGGAATGTCTGTCTCTTCAAGGAGACCAATTAACATTCTCATCATCTCTCTGGACCCAATCTAAATATGAATAAAATATCAAACTCTTCTTAAAATTGTTCTTTGTTCTTCTTACCATACTGAAATTAACTTTTTGACAAGATGCCTGGCAGAACTTCTATAGAAAAGGCATGATTCCTCCCCCTCCACATTTGCATAATAAAATGCAGTTCCATGTGTCACTGGGCAGTGCTACTCTAACAACGGACACCTATCTTTCTCAAAAAATCCCAACCATCACAGGTAACAATTCAGAACTGTCCCAAAGTTTGGGGGGTTTGGATATCCAGATTATGACACATCATTTATGAACATATGCCACCACACCTTTTAATTTGCTTAAAGAAAGGGGATTGTACTGAGCACTGAACATCTCGTAGAAAGATGAAAATCTTGTATATGGGAACATTTTCAAGGTTCTTGCTCATTTCTGGCTAATTATGGTCATTTCCACAAGTAATTACCCAAATTGCTCTTGCAATCAATGTAATTGTGCTAAGTTGCTTAAAAATCAGCTTCATTAGATTTTGCCTAGTAAAATGTACTGGTTTTCAAAACCTACATTTTGATCTTGTATTAGTTGTCAACAGGCCTTTTAAAGTAAATAGGTTTTGCTTGGTCTTCATTCTCTGTTTCTTGCATGTTGGTGTGAGATTTTTTTACATTCATTACAGATTAACTGTAGTCAGAAAATTGACTATAACCTCTTGTAAAATGCTATTATGTGTGTCTGCAAGTTATTGTATGGTTCTCTTTCATTTTCAAAACCGTAAGATCGCTAGTCTTTATGGCTCTGGAATTAAAAGAATATTTCAAAATGTGAATATTGAATGTTTAGGTAATTCTACCCTGAGTCTGCGGTGGGCTGAAATAACAAATAGTCACACAATAAGCAGAGCTGTTCGCTGACTCCTGCTGCACCCACACAACCACGCTTTGGAGGAAGAGAGCGATGTGCCAGAAGCATGCTCCCTCCCAGCAGTTTCAATTGCATTCTGTCTAGGATATAATACACCACCACCTCTCCCTCTCTGACCTCTGGCAATCTGCCTGCTGCTTTCATTTCCTTTCCAAATGGTTCCTCTTTGCTCAGCCATTTACAAGGGGAAGCTGTAACTGCAGTAAGGTGCCCTCCGTGTCCTTCACTGCAGCTAAGACTGTTTCATAGGGCCTGCTCATGCATTTGGACTGGCATCATAAGCATCTGCTGCTCAGGAACAGTGAGAAGCTGGGCTTGTGCTCTGGAGAGAGAACGATGCTGAGGTGAGAGGGAAGAGCAGCACTGAGAGGAGGCTGAGGCTGCCCACAGCTCTGCTCCAGTGATGCATCAGAAGGACGTTGCCCCTTCAGTGGTACATTTAACCTCACTGGCATCCTCTGTGGTGGGAAAGCCAGCTCTGTATCAGCTTAGCAGCTCTGGGTTACACTGGAGGTGGTAATTGTCAAAAGGGTACTGTCAATGCCATGCTGAGTGTGAACATCCACTGGTACACCTCCGCAATCCTCTGTCTGAAGCACACTTTTTCACATCGTGTTTTCTTTTGGAATAAAAGCTATTTTCTTATCAATGGTAGGTACTTGAGTCTTTCTTCTCTTTTATTTTAGCTTAAATAAATCTCTTGTAACCCTAAGGACATACCAGGGTCACTATTTGTTCCAGAGAGGAAGACAGATATGGAGAGAATTTCATTAAATAGCACCTTGAATTTGGTATGGGATACCAACTGAGTAGCATGAAAGGGGCTGCAGTACAAAAGGGGCTCTCCCTGGCTTCAGTGCTCAGAGGTGAGGGGAGTATCAGGAGGCAGAGCCCCAGCCAGCCCTTCAGAGGCCTGTGTGTGGAGGCAGGCTGAACCTCTCACCTCTCCAGCCTGCAGCGCAGTCACTTGGGTGCTAAGGCAGGACTGACCAAAGTCTTCTTCTGGAAAAACTAAATGACAAGCCCTAAGCGCAGTTTCAATAGATTTTTCTCTTACCTGAAGATCTCTTACTTTCCATGCCTCCCTTTCATTGTAAATGAGATTACGTCAGAGTCATCTGTAACAGCTGCACTGTAAAATACCCTAGTCACATGGCTTTAAACAACCCAGAGAAAAAAACCCCAGTTCTTTAAATAAAGATACATGTATTCTTGTGACATTTCCATACAATTGCAATTTTCAAGGGAACCAAACACTCATTACTACACGGTTCTTCAGAGGCCAAACCTGACCTTTAGTCAGAACAAATTCCCATTTGGCTAGGCTTATTCATACAGGCCTACAGTTCTGTTTGTATTCTACATTGGCTGAGAAAATTTCAAACTGGACTGGAGAAGCAATTAGATTAAGAGTAGGAATATTAAAAAAGCCTGCATTGGCAGAGTAATGGGATAAGATCCTTAGCCTCAGGAGCTAAGGTTCCTATCCTACATGTATGTTCCAGGGATCTGGATTTGGAGGAGTACTTTAGAATAGTGTATTGTAAATGCAGGGAGGAAGATGAGGGTAAAGAATGACTACAAAGAAGTTAATCAAAATAGGATATAAAAGCCCACTCAAATGTCCAACTTTTCCGTACCATAGATCACAGGTCAACAGAGAGACTCTTGCAAATTCTGTCTCCCCTGCTCCCAGGGTTGTGGAGATAATCTTTTCTCTGGTACACATTCACATAATGCCCCTTGGGCAGCTGTATTCATTACTTCTGTGGAATACCATTTTCCCTCTGCTTTTACTAGAAGCTAGCAGCTGGAAAAGATGAGGAGCCAGTAACACATGATCAGACAAGTCTGTGGGGACCACTAGACAGCTCTCCATAGGTCACTGTAGGAAATTTCTAGGCAGTTTGAAAATAATTGGTCTCACTATTGCTCTGTGCACTGACACTGAGACATCACCTTTAGTTTTGGCAGGGAAAAATATTTAGTAGAGTATTATATGTGCTAAGTTATGGTGGGTTTTTTCTGAATTTTTCCTATTAATAGTTTAAAGGCAGGTACAAACAAGATGCAAATGGAAGTCACAGCATGCAGTATTTCCAAAGCTGTACTGAAGTCTTGGCCTTTAGGATAAGATATTAGTAAGCATGATTACTCCACTGAAAAACATGAGGGGACAGGAAAAACCTGCAAAACACCAAGGGAAAATAATCTTACGAAATTGGAAGGTAGGTAAGAGTTGGGGAAGTGAACAAGCTGCAGAGAACTAGGAGTGCATGGCAGGGCTGTGCTCCAGCAAACCCTGGCAATGCCAGTTGGAAAAGCTCCCCATATTTCCCAAAGGAAAGTAAAAGTCATCGACACTCTCCTCCAAGCCTATCTGTGCATATGAAAGAAGGGAAGGAAAGAGTTTTCTTCCATGTAACTATTTTTAAACTGCCTTTCATTTACCTGGCTATAGAGACTGGCACTAGGATTAGATATATACCATTGACCAGTTTTATTTATTGATCAAAAAATTTGCCAACTGAAACATTATAATGTGAAGATATCCATAGGCAATAAGGATGAAGAAACGTTGAAATGGAAAATGCCCAGAAGATACATCTAAGTGCTTTTCTTTAGCAATACAAGCTCTAGTCAGTTTGGACACCCAAAGATTTGCCTAACTCCTGTTAAAACATTACACATGGTTTTCTTGTTGCCCTGCTACTTATGCAAAAATCTGTGTGCGAACTATTGTGACTATTTCTTTGGCATTGGTATATAAGTACCTTATATTCTGCCAGTATCCATTTCAGTTTCAGGAAACTTTAGATATAATTCATTATTCTTCTTGCAATTAAACTAGCTCAACAAATTTAATTGCTCAGCTTGATTAAGCTCAACTCCATTTGTGGCATAGAACTTCTCTATTTTCTCCAATACAGAGCATACTTTAGTGAAGTTCCATATGCCCTTAACTTCCCTTTTCTACAGATAACAATCTATTTTCTCTAAGCATTCTGCTTAAATTGATTTCTCAACTGAATGCAATGTTTTGCCATCTTCTTCAGAATTCTGCAACACTGCTGAGATGGCCAGAACTGACAGCCTCATTGCTTTTGTTATGTGTGTGTCTACGTGTAAAACAGAACACTAGATCTTGCAACAAAAATATATGTTCACATTACAGATTCACTGGCATCATGTCTTCATACTGTGCTAAAATAATCTCCTGCAGTCTATATTCAGTGTTTCTATTTATGCAACTTGTATTTTGCTTAGCAGTTAGACAAAAAGAAAGCAGGCCATCATGGGCACAGCATTGAGAGGATATTAACTCTGTCACGTCTGGACTCTTCCTAACCTATCAGTATTGAGGGTGATTCTATGAAAAGCATGAAAGTGACAGTTCGGTATGGTGCAAAGACCTGTGATGTTGTACTTTCTCATTTTACTTATTCTAACCTTCCCTTAGTCCTGACATACTTTAAGCCCACATGGGGCACTCTCAATGGCTGAGGGACCTGGCTGTACAAGTTCTGTGGCTTGACCCTTACACATCTCTGGTACTGCAGAAGCACTAAATAAAGGTTTCATATGGAATAAAGAAGAATAAAAACTACCAACCGTCTAGCTGGCATCTCTGCACAGCAAAAAAAAAAAAAAAAAAAAAATCCTTCAAAAGAGGTTCCTTCACTGCTTCCCTCCAGTTGTCTGTTGTGATTCTGACAGAATCCTCCAGCTGTGGAAAAAGGGTGGTTTAAGGGTCTGAGAAATGGAATAAGAGTCTATTTGCAAATTAAACTATGTAAACTATCATCATTGATTAATCATAGCACTTTGCTTTTAAGTATGAGCATTTATTATATCAAATAATTCTGCAAGAATCACTACCTAGGTTTTTAATAATGCTGTGGAGGAAAGAAAAAAGGAACATTTGATATATTTTCTGGTATTTGGCCAGTTTGAGGACAGAATTCATCTTACCTAACCTTAACTATTCAAATGGTAAGATTGAACCTAAGATCATAATCTGTACTTTCTCTACACTGAAAGAAGAAAGGCAGATGAAGCCAGAAGGTGATTCATACAGCTTCTGCAGAGGCTAGCTCACATGAGGCTACAGTGTGTCACACAAAAATGACCTGCCTAAAATGTTTACACCAACCTATGCCTTCAGTGTCAGAATATAAACTGTTTAAGTATCTCCAGTCTTTGGAACACTGTGGTACATCCTTCATGTTCTAATTGCAGGTGGTCAGGCTCCAAGTTTTGTCTTACCATGGTAAGTAAAAAAACTTTAAAAAATTAGTCTTCACACATACTTATAACAGATGACATGAACCCAATCTGTGATTTTTTTCCCTTTTTTGTCAGCAAAACTAAAATAAACAGCATCCCTCCAAACCTTTGATAACTACATGAAACTCACTTTTGGGATGGGGAGGTGTTTCACTCCTGTTGATTGCAACCTAGAAAAACCTGAATGGTAACACTAGTTTCTAAATTCTAGCAGCACATAAAAGGAAGTTGCAAATGGGAAAGCATTCACATCAGAGCAGTTGGAAAATTGCAAGCAGTGAAAAGATTGTCCCAATAAATGTAGAATCCTGCAAAAAGGAAAATAAAAAAACTACAGAAAGCAAATAGGAGATGGCAAAGAATCCAAAGATCTCATAAAAATAAATTTATTGTCATTTTGTCTTCCCCTTAGGCAGTGATATTGTTTTCATGTAACCAAGCAATACAGTTGTCACGATGCAGGTGCAGAATCAGAAGGAGTGTGTCACGAGATTGCTGCTGTCGAGCTGTAATTCAGCACCATGAAAAGGATTTCCACTGATGTCATTGGAGTATCTGTCGTCATGACTGAAGTAATTACTCCACTGAGCCCTGTCTCCTGTAGCAGGCAATATCAGAGGTTTCAGAGGAACCGCTCTCCGATGAAGACTGAACACGTGTGGAGGTGCATATTCTTCCCTGGTCAGTGGTTAGTAGATTGCATCATTTGCTTGTTGCCTTCTTCAGCTCTGTATTTACATGAATTTCTTATTGATCATAAACTTAGCCAACCTTTTGTATATGTCAGCTAAGGATCTGGGTGTAATAATGAATTCCTGTCACCAATAACTTCAGCTTCTATATTTCATGGCCCAGACCTGACAGATAAATAGGTGGTGAACTGGGATGACCTCTAGCTTTAAACACACAGCCCTGGCATTGCAGAGAGACGTTCACATAAGCAGAGATGTGTGTTGTCAGTTACTGTTGTAGGGAATAATTTTATACCAAATCTCATAATCTCAGTATTCCCTAGAGAAGTGAAGGCAAAAAAAAAATAAAAAATCAAGCAGCAGTGGAAAGACTAGGATCACAAGATCTTGACCAACTCAGTGTCAGCACTAATGCTGCAACAACACAGAGCACGTCACAGCCTGGAAGGCTGGTGAGCTGTTGTTCTTCACTGAGCTCCATGCTTGCACAGCCAGCTGAACCCAAGCAGAACTGGCTCAAATGCATCTACACCCCCTGCATTATAGACAAACCCCCCCAAAACATCAGAGAGACTGCCCACTGAGCAGTATGGCTGCCCTTTTGTTGCTTCAAGCAGAAACCTGGACTGACTCAATGGTTAAACTTTATCAAAACTTGAAACAAAAAAAAAAAAAAATTAAACATATTTCAGTGCCAAATGTCAATTCTAACCCTTTAGGGATAAATGTGGTGCAGAAACACCTTCCATAAAGTGATGAATAGCACTGCAGTCTCCAGGGAGGACTCACTTCTGCAGGTCTTGTAGTAGAGTGCATCTGCAGTAAGTGTAGGATTAGGAATGGTATCTGAAGGAGAAAATGATCTCCCAAAAGGCAGGTGAAACCCTAACCCTTCCTTCTAATCATCCAGACTTTGTGACTCATTACCCTTGGGTGAGAGGAAATCTCTGTCCGTATATCTTGGCCAGAATTGAGTGCAGGGGGTGGAGCAGGGGCCACAGTGAATGTAGTCTTAGGTGTCATGTGTTTAGTTGATCTAATGCAAAAATAGAAAGGAATCAAGGGGAAAAACCCTGTGAAGACAAGCCAAGGAAAAAAAAAAGAAAAAACAATGAGAAAAACGAAGCAACACCAACACAACGCTGTACCACAGTACCTTCTGTAGAGCTCGAAGCAGATACAGTCCTCAGAGAAGCCAGATCCTCTGATTCCTGACTTGATTACTTTGGGACAGCAGGCAAATTCTAGAATGAAAATAAAAAGGCTAGTTCTGGTTCCAGAAATTAACAACTATGGCCTCAAATATATGTTATATACATTTAAAATAAATTCTGTTTTCTTTTTGAGGAGAGGCACAGTCGGCACACCATTCAAAAGCTGTAGCACTCCACTTGTAGCATGGCAGAGGTAAAGCTGGATGGAGTACCAGCTCCTGGGTTGGACAGCAGGGAGAAGAAAACACATCACAGCATTTTCCTCACTTTAACATTAATGCAAATGCACATGAAGAGCCCCATGTAGGGTCTTGAGGGGAAGCCGTATGAGGAGCAGCTTGTTCTGTTCAGCCTGGAGAAGAGGACGCTGAGGGGAGACCTCATTGCAGTTGCAACTTCCGCATGAGGGGAAGAGGAGGGGCAGGCACTGATCTCTTCTCTGTGGTCCCAGTGACAGGACTCAAGGGAATGGCCTGAAGTTGTGTCAGGGGAGGTTTAGGTTGGATACCAGAAAAAGGTTCTTCACCCAGAGGGTGGTTGGGCACTGGAACAGCTCCCCAGGGAAATGGTCACAGCACAAGCCTGACAGAGTTCAAGAAGTGTTTGGACAATGCTCTTGGGCACATGGTGTGACTCTTCTTTGGCTACTTCTCTTGCATGAGGAAAGGACATTTGAGACAAGCAGTTCTCTTCCAGTCGCGTTACATCATGGTCAATCTAGGCATGTCCTGGTATGCTGCCTACCACGAATCAAAAACAGTATTTAGAGATCTCTGTTGAAGATTTAATTATGTACCATTCCTGGGTAAACTCACAGCACTGCAGTCACTGCCCTCTCTGCGTGATGCAAAAGAGGCTTGAGGTCTTGGAAACTGTTGGAGAGTGTATTGGAATTGGGTGCTCCTGACCACGGGAAATTGCTGTTATTAACTTGTGTTTGGAGTCAGCTTCATGCAAGGAAGCAAGAGTTTCACACTTCTGGAAAGCCTGGTTCTGGCTAGCCTGAGGAAGCAGAGACAGCAGAGGAGACTTCTAGGCAAGAGGTAAAGGCCAGAATTGCTGCTTTATGAGGGTCATGCTGAGAGCAATCACAGTAAACAGCAAACTTGCCAGTGATGTTGGCAGGAAGGAAGGCATGATCACGATGCTCATGGCGAAATGGCCACCCCAGTGCCGGCCTCAGTGCATAGAGGAGAGCACTGTAGTTGTAGGATGCACCTGCCGATGCTGGGGAGAACCAGGCTGCATCACAGTGCTCTGCTCGTGTCCTCTGCCCTTGGCAGTGGCTGGGGCTGCAGAATGTTTTACTGTAAGTTGGAATTGCCAGACAGTTTGGCAGAGCTATGTTTGCAGCTCCCCACATAAAACAAGCAACTCTCTCCTATGGCTCATCTGCCCTGGTGCAGCCAGGAGGGATGACACACTTCCAAAAAGTGCACAGAGGTCCTGTGTGCTACTGCTGCTTGCTGTTGGCTCTCACAGCTATTGTAAGAGAAAATGTGCTCCCTAAGCAGGGGCTAAAGGCAACCACTCCTCACCACCTCTGTCCTTTTCATCCACCAATCCAGCTGCACACAGCAAGGCTCCTGGACAGGGCTCTGCTTCTGTGAGCGCTTCTTGAACTCAGCCAGAGGCAAAGCCATGTGGAGTCTCTCCATAAGGATGTGTTGGGAGCCTGAGGTGCCTGCCCACGGCCCAGGACCCCATTTCAGCCCTCTGGAGCCATCAGCCCCTGCCCTGACAATGGGTCTAACTGAGCCAGGCACACCTGTGGATTCATGTCCCAACCTGGCCTCAGCCTGTCCCCAGGGAGGTGCCCAATATCCAGGGCTGGGACTTTCCAGGGCTGGGGCTGCCCCAGTGCCCTTCAGCTGCCTGGCTTAGGGCTGGAATGGTGGGACAGGCCCTGCCAGCCCTGCCACCACGGGGAGTCCCTGGCCTGTGCTGCTCCCTGACAAGATGGTTTTGTGGCCACAGGAGGGTCAGAGGTTGCACACTCCCTGTCCAGCTGAGGACACCTTGCTCACTGTCTTTGTCCAATGTGTGCTCATGCTGGACATGTAACACCCGGCATGACCACACGTGACAGCATGTGACTGTGCGTTGTGTCACGTCAGGCTTGCCCAGAATCCCTTCCTTCTGCTGTCCAGGTGGGCAGCCGGTACCTTGGCTGCAAACACAGGCTGTCCCCAGGTCCACGGCCTCCTGGCCATGGGCTTGAAGCAGGTCAGCAGACATTGTAAGGTGCTCTTGAGGAGAAACACTCCGCTTCTGCACATCCTACAGACAGTTGACAGAGGCCCCTCATTGTCACACAGATGGTTTATGTTTTTAAATGCCTGTGATACTTAACTGTGGCATGAGGACATGCAGAGAGAGAAGGCCACAAAGGCCTGCTGTGACACATTTGGAGATCCCGCACCGCCAACAGCAGAGCATGGTCACCGTGCGCACTGAAGTGAGGCCCCCGTGGGCATCGAGCCCCTCCCTCACCAGCCTCCCCAGTCTCAGTTTATTTGTGAGGGACCCTGTAGATACACTGCAGATGAGCCACTCCATTAGGCAGTAATGGGCAGGACTTTGGGGTACAGTCAGTGTGTCACCATCAAAATATGGAGGAGCTGTTTGTGACTCAAAGGACAGCTAAATCTGAGCAGATACTTGCCCTTCCTCTCAGGGAAGGTCAAGTGTAAATGCTCCCTGGCTCTGACAAAGATGGAGTGTATATGCTGCTTGAAGGACCCATTTGAGACCAATTTTAGGAAAAGTATAGGTCTTCCCTGAGCAGGATTATTTCAGCCACAACTGTCATCTCCTCACATCTCTTCATCATGATGAAAAAGTTATTTAGAAAACCTAAAGCACTTTTACCTTTATGCAACATTTCCCCCTATCCCAGTGTTCTCACACTTAAACCAGCAAAAACATTCTTGCTCAAGCTTTCCAGAAACAATTTCACCTTTGGGCAGAGAATAAGCACATAACTTCTGAACCCAGAAAAACAGAAATTTCAGGCTGTTCTGACTACAAGAGGAGGAAAGCTCAGGAGACTAGAATGGAAACAGTGTTGTGCAACAGAAATGACAGTCTGCTGCTTTTTGCAGTATAACTCTTACTTGATTTTCATTTATTTTTCTAACAAATTGATGTTCCCTAAGGATACTGACAGTGATAGCTAACCGGCCTTTAAAAATGGCTAACTCCAAGAAAATACACAGGTATCACTTTTGCATCCAGCAACTCCTTACCTCCAGAGCTTAAATATTACATCTAGGAATAGAGTTTTAGGCATTTGAGAAATGTTAAGCTCATATAGTGGTCTTTTGCAGACTTCTGGAGTCTGGTAAGTTGAGTGGCATCTTATATGTGTTTAGGAGCACTCTTTGGATTCAGGCACTCTGATTTCTCAACCTGTTTTTATTCTCTGTCATAGCGGCTAGAAATAAACCTAAATAAATTAAATAAATTTTATTTATTTAAACAGATTTTCTTTCTTGAAGTAGGCATGTTCTACGGACTGCAGTTCTATATATTATAAATTTTCTACTTTTTCTTTATTGACTACTACAGAAACTGATTAGATCAGATGATGTAATTCTAAGATATCTGAGATGTTTGAAATGGGTATGGAAGCCTTCATCTTTAATGTTTTATGACATGCCAAAAAATTTGGAAAGTTCTCAGCTTGCACATTATTTACTGGTATCTTGCCACTTCATAACTTGGATCAGTGAGATTGCATCTACATTAGACAGCTCTATTTGTCACTAATCCATTATCCTAGCCTTGTCATCATGGTACACAGGGATTAATTTTTTTTTTAAATCTACTGCACTCAATACAATTGATGACAATCAGTGCACGGCAAATAATCTTTCACAGTGGGGAAACAGGAACCTGATGGTATTCAGCACTTATTCCTGTCCTGTGCAATTTGTTTCTTAGCTGTGTTTATATATAATCTTTATCAGTTATATAGTGGTATTTATTAATATTTCCTATTTTTGCATGCCGGATTTCTGTTTTGCTATCCATGCGTATTGCAGATAGTTTAATTCATCAAAGGCTTTTATCCTTTCTTCTTTAGTTGCAAGTCAGAATGCATTTCCATACTACATTTTTTCCAGCTGCAAAATCGATCTAGACAGTTCTCTTCCTTCCCTATGCCACTTGTTCCTGCTGCCACATCAATCTTCTGCAATGCTTTTTGTGCAAATGCAGCCATCTGTGGGGCGACACTGTAAGACAGATCAGTAAAATCAGGGGTGCTAAAAATAAAGTCTCCAGGAAAAAAAATAAATTGGTGAGACAGTTGAGTTGGAAAACATAGGAGAGTGGTGAATCTTCCAACAAAGGGTGTTCTTCAGAACAAGATGAAAGAAAGATCAAGGACATAAATGTGTGTGTCAAAAGGGGAAGGGTTAAGGACAGGTTTTTCCCTAAAAATGATGGACTGGAGACCAGATGATGACAGAGCCTGCAGGAAACATGACATTACCTATACAAAAATAGAGTTTGACTTTGCCAATTTTATGTTGAAGATGATGGTTGAATATTCAGATAAAAGATTTCAAAGGAAGGCTCAGATGTGGGATCAGAGACATGGAAACATTTACCCATCATATTTGATACTCTTCCAATATGAGTTTAAAGAAAAGACCACTAACACATGAAATTCTGGCCCAAGGCGCTGATTTTACACTAGCATATGAGACAGCAGTGTTTCATATGTAAATATTGAAATTACACTGAGGCCAGCAGTCCAGATAAGCAGAGATTATGAGAAGGATATACAAAATTGAGATGAGGCTGTCCATCTCATACCCTTTTCTCCATTCCTTACCACCAAGAGAAAAAGCACTTTCCTTTCTCAGCCCTCACTACTCACCTCTCTTCATGCTGATATGATTTTTACCCTTCCAAGTTTGACAGCATGTTGTGTGTGCGTATGCCTGCTTGGAACATACCAGATGCTTTGCTTGGAGGGCAGTATTTTTGTATTGCGATATAATACTTTGTACTTTTCTGCCACCAACTGAATTAAATACCCACAAAGGTTAAATCCTAGATGTTCTTCAGAAAGTGTTTTGGAAAGACAGGCTAGTTTGCATTCTTAAATCTTGTATGCCTCACCAAATGCAGTGCGCATAAGGTATTTCCTCTCTGCTCGAGAGTTTGAGTAGCCCCTACTTTTCCTTAATACCTCTTTGTCATCCTGTTCTCTAATAATAAGCTAGCAAGCAAACAAACAAATGTATCTTCCTTACATACCAAAACAAACAGCTGTCAGTTTTGGCGTACAGCCTGTGCAGAAAAGATTTTCTTTCTTCCCTATGCTTACTGTATTTTGTTAATTGATAATTGTGACTGCTTCTGATGAAAAGCACCTACATGGCTGCATGCTCTCTACTGCCAAGCTCCGAGGAGGGTGGAGGTTTGCTTTGTCCCTCATCAGCTTCAAGGAGAAACCACCTCACCACCACAGTGACTGCTCAGTGTCCCAGCGCAGAATTTTTAAACACCTGGGCTCTGTTCCCCCCCTATTCTCCAGCCTTAGCCAAGAGATTTCAGAACATTTGTACTGATTTGCTGAATCCCTCTGGACATTTAGAAAGTAATACATTACTGCACTGCTTTGCTGGCTGGTTTTTGTTTTATTAGTAGCTGCACATTTGAGCTGGTAAAATGGTTTTCCGTTGCTGTTCCAAAATTTGTTCACTATCCTACCATGCTATTCTATAAACTAATCTTTTTGTTTCTCGCTTCATTTTCTTTCCCTCACGCACCTCCATTCTTGTATTTTTTTCCTCTCATTTTATGAGCTAATTCCCTTTTTCTAATTCTGTTTTTCTGTATCAAATCCCATACATAACAAAGTGTCCAAGATTTTACTCCTCAAGTTGTTGTAGGTAATAAATGTGTGTGTATCTTACCCAGCTGAACACAATGGCACCACTTACACACCCTAAGTGACATGTTTGCAGTACTGGAGCCTGAACAGCTCACCTAGCCACTGGCTTTTACAAGCAGAGAGGGAACTGCCATGGTTTGTACACAACATGCCAAAATTCCAGTATAATCTCACTGCAGTTACCCTTATTTTCCACTTCCCCTCCCTGTTTGTTGTAATTGCCTATTCTGTCATTTCAGATTAAGTATCTCATCATGGAATGACTTTTATTTACTTATAATTTGATGTACTGGAAGTAGTCCTATTGACTTAAACGGAACTGTGCACATAAATAAAGGTAAGTATACGTGCAAGCCTTTAACTGATGGTACATTGCAAATCCCACAGGAAAAGCATGGTACATTTTATTCATTTTACTATCTTTGCACATGTTAAATGCAGGCTGGGTGATTAATAACTTTTTCCAGAGTAAGTTTTCAGGTTTCATACCCACTGAACGGAAGAACCAGTAGTCATAAGCACAGGATCAGCTCCAGTTCCACAGAATTCTGAGACGACATGAGACAGTATGAATGATTAACTAGGAAAAAAAAAGACAGCAAACGATTTAAACCCAGTGTAATAGTAATGTACGCAGAGAATTCTGAAACATGCCAGAGGAGATTCGGTATTGGGCCAGGTGGAGGTCAGGAGCAGCGAGCAGGCTGTGGGAGAGGGCGGCAGCTACGACAGGGTTGCAGAGGGAGGGAATCCCGTGGAAGGCGGCATGAAGGTCGCTAGTAAAAGGAGATGGAGAACCCGAACTCAGGGGCGGGTGAGCGATACAGGTCGGCCAGAGGCAGCCCAGGGCTGGGGCTGCCGGACGCCGGCGCCCAAGAAGCCCGGGGCTGACCGCAGCTAAATGCAAAACAGGGCCATGCCACGAAGGAAAAGCTGGGGGCTTGTGGGCAAATTCTGAGGCGGCTTCTGTTTCAAATGGCAAGGGGGCCCAAAAGAAGGTAAATCTGTATCTTAGAGCACGGAAACAGGGTTTTGTCATTTTGGCAAATGAATCAGCGCTCAGCAGCACGACCCTATTGAAACGCCCCGATAATTCATTCTTCGCCTCGCACTTTTCCATTTCCATGGGTGTGTAGCCCACGGAATTGCACATCCATATAACGCTGTACCTCGTGCTGCTGCTGCAGCTGGCAGTGCTGCGGCGTCCCCCGCCACGGGGGCAGAGACACCGCACCCACCCCGCCGGCTCCGAGCATCCCCGCACCGCGCCGGCGGCGGCAGCGAGCGGGGACACCGGGAGGCGCTCCCGGCCCCACCGTGGGGTCCGCAGCGCTCCCGCCCGCCGGGGCCGCCCTACCGGGGGCGGGCGAGGGGCGGCACCGCCGTGCGCGTTGAGCTCAGCGCGTCGCGGAAACCGACGGCCCGGGCA
>VWPU01016087.1:0-64564 GCA_013398955.1 Callaeas wilsoni
GTGTGGGTGTGGGTGTGTGATGTTGATCGGCGCGTTCCGTTTTCCGCCGCCTTTTCCCGGTGCCTCCGGCAGCGAGCCGGGCGGGCGGGCAGGCGCCTCCCCGGGCCTGGGCGCTTTGGCACCATCGCGTGGTCGAAGCTGCGGCTGCAGCCTCGCTGCGCTTGTGTCGCCTCCTCGGACCGAAACTTCAACGAAGCGCAAACTTTTGGGAGCGCTTCGCCTGTTGTCCCCTCCACAGATTCCCGTCCTGTCCCCCTGCCCGCCCTTTTTGGGAAACAGTGGGGAAGAGCTAGCACGGAGTGGGTGATACAAATTGAGTCAGAACAAGTATGGAAGCCCACAAGGTAAGGGGCTAATGTGTGTGTCTCAAACGCTGATGGCCAGGTGGCTGTGGAGGCAGCCAGGGGTTGTTGGTAATAACAGACAAGAACTCCGTGAGAAAGAACAGGATGTGGCTGGAGAAGGGGCCCTGCGGAGCTAGGGCAGCACTTTTCTGGGACAAGCACCCTTGTTCTGGCTCCTGGAGATAAGCACAACACAGTGCAAGCACAGGAAGGAGGTCAAGAAGTGGGTGTGGACTGTAGGGGGGGATCAAGACCACTGAAGACCCCCAAAGCCTCCGACTCACTTCCAGAAAAGTCTAGAGGAATGGGCAGTGCGTGATAACTAATTTACATAGAAAGCTAGAAACTTCTCTCCAGAGCAGGGAAAATTTATCTATAAACAGGTACCCCCACAAAGCCCAGAGCACTGGCTCTGCACCTGTACCCCAGGATCCTGGACACCACAGCTGGATGAGTGCTGGAGCCAGGAGTGGTCATTTCTTGTCCTCTCTTTTCTTTCTCTCTCCCCCTCTTTAATTCATCTCTCTCTTTCCCTCTTCCCTTTCACCTTATCCCTTAATCCAAAACCCACTGCATATACTACGAGGTCTGGGACTAACACACCAATTTCCATGCCAAGTGTGTAGTTTGCTGAAAAAGCTTCATAAGCTTTTGCAGACCCACTGACTTATGTCATTCCTTTCAACCACAAGCATCTACAAATCTTGGGTGCTCCCTTCCCATTAAGGAAGGAATGTCATAACACGGGAACACTAACTTTAGGTGGGAACTGGGATGAAACTGGCATTTTCTGATTCCTTTCACATCAACATAGCATTTAAGTTATTCTATCCCACTTATTTGAGCTTACGTGGTTTCATAAGAGGTAAGAAGGCAATTCACTACAATTTATTAGCTTATTATGAGGGAACTTGCCTTCAGTAGTGCCAGGCTAAATCTTACAGACAATCTGCAAAACCTCATAAGCTGCACTGTGAGGAGATTAGCACACTTTAGCTGACAACACTTGAGGTGTCTCTGTTCCTAATTCTTGTTAAAGACTGAAGCTGGTACCTTAGTCACCCAAAAGTTAAAAGAAGAGCAAGAGCATTATCTCCTCCCTGGATGCAAGAGCAATACCAAGAACATTATCCCTTCTCTGGCACAACTGCTTAATATTAGCATCAAAACCCAGCTTGAACCTGTAGGTGTAGGCCTGTCAGCCACTTGTCACACAGTAAGTGGGGGAGTGACTCTCCAGCAGGTCAGAAACTCAGCAATAACTACCTGTGTCTGTACTCAAACACAGCTGTGACAGCAGGGCAGGGCTTTGGCTTCATTTCAGTGAAGGGTAGAGCTAATTTACTCTTTCTCCATAGCTGTTAGGTTTAAGAGTTGGCTTCTGAAATTTGCCTTCATCACTTCTCCAACTGAGAAGGACAAAGGTGGTCTTTTATACTTTTGGTTAATGAGCCCTCTCTGCTGTGACCTTTTGTGTTTTGCAGCCCCACAAACCTAATATCCTGTTGTGACTACTCAGCCTTTCTGGAAATGCACTTCTTCTTCCAGTTTGAGAAGATTTAGGATGTGGTGAGAAAGAGAGAGAGTTAAATTTTACATTCTTCTCCCTATGGTTGAAGAGATTTAATTGAAGTTCACCCAGGGGAGAAGTCACTACCAGCAGATAAACACCTTAGCTTGCTGTTTCTAGTAAAACGGTTAACAATGGAGTAGTTAAGACTTAAAATATAATTTGTTGCCATTAAGCTTTTATGTTATCTCCATCCTGAGCTCAATAGAAGCTCCTGTTGAAGGGTCCAGGTGCTTTAGGTATGTCTTATATTCTGAAGATAATCATTGTAACCATTAGTGTGAAGATTGCTGAGCTAAGCTTATAGCTTCTTGCTTTTGAAAGGGGTAGTGGGGTTCCTATTCTCCCACAACTTTGGTTATCCTCCAAACCTCTGTATTGCATGAACTGTGGGTCTCCTCTCAGTTTACTGAAAAAAGAGCTCAGGTTGAGGGTCACTGCTCAGTGATGACAGCTCTGTGAGCCAGGTCGTGGTGTGGCTGTAGGAACATCGATGTTGCTCTAAGTAGCGAGGCAGGAGCTGCTGGCTGGAGGTGGAACCGCCTCAGCACCAGCGCACGTTCATACCTGAATTAAATGATGATGTATCCATGGCTTTAAGCCAGATTTTCTTTTCTGTGCCCTTCAAATTAGGCTTCCAAATGAGACACCTCCATACAAACGTACTGACCATTCTCCCGTTAATCACACTTTCTCTGGTGGCAGTGCCAGCTCCACTCAAACACAGTGGTGCTGCTCCCTGGGTCTCATTTGTTACTGATACTTGCTGTGGGAGGAGATAGAATGCTTGAGAGCTCAAGGGATGGCATTATAATAGCTAACATCTGTAAGGCCAAAGAGGGAACTTCAGGGAGATAGGAGGATGTTTTTGGTAATATACCATATGAGAAAATGAGCCTTTTCCCACTGCATCCTACCTTAAGGAATTTGAAACCACACTGTAGCTGCATACACCTTTGAGAGGATAAAGAAGGATGCAGCATTTCAGCTCCAAGATACAGAAAGGCTTTTTCTTTGTCTCATTTAACAATTTGTCTAAGTATGTTTTGGTGCTTGCTTTGGGTACTTTCTCTAGTGGTCTCTCAAACTGGTTATAGACTTGCTCAGCTGATTTCCATCTCTAGGTGTTCTGTCTGTCATTGGCTTATTGGAGAGCTGTTTTCAGACTTAAAACAACCACTGTAAGGGTCCCCTGTGTTTAAAAGAAAACAACAAAACAATCTGTTCATAAAGTGAAAGAGAGAAACTGCTCAAAAGGGCTCTGAGCTGTGGGTGAGGAAGCAGCCTGAGCAATGGAAAACGCAGGGCTTTGTCTGAGCAGTTGTGTGAAAGGGCTCTCCAAGCCAGCGTGGACTTGGGATAAGACAGATAACCTCAGTGGGGCTGAATGGAGTTTACCTTTCAGTGGCTTGAAATGAAATACAAAGGTGATACATGAAATGTATTGTTCTCATAAGCGCTATGAAATGTCAAACAAAAATGTCTTTCATATAATGGCACTACAGAAGTTGAGAATCGCGCAGGAAAGAATAGAGCATTGAAGTAAACAATTTGGTTTCTGAAACTATTGGAATGGAAAAGACAAAGTTGTAATACTGAGGGAAGGGATTAGAAAATAAGAAAAAACCTTACAACCTACTTTGTGTGTAGGTAAAAGATGCTTTAGATTGACCTCTCTGATTAAATTTTGCTGTTGCTGTTTCTGTTTCTTAAAAAAACCAAACAAACCTAAACAAAATCAAAAACTACAGTAAGACCTGGGAAAACAGTAACCTTGCTGATAGAAAGTTACTTTTTTGGGGACCCTACTCCTATTTTTATGTATACTTATCCTGGATCTGAGACTGTTGTACATTTGCAGAATTCAGTGTCTTTTTTTTTCTTGAATGTCTATACCATCCTTTCTTGGAGCACATTAAAAATATTCACCTCCTTATAAACCATTTAAAGTATAAATGAAACCCAGAGAACTGCTCCATCCGGTAGGAATAGGGTAGAAATGTCATCAGCAATGCTAAGTCATAAAAGACCCTTGCAGTATTTCCCTGAAGCAGCTCAGCTTCTCACTCCTGCTTGCCCCAGCCAGTCAGCCTTGACTAGGAATCCGAAAAATCACTTTCTCTTGACATTGAACAAGAAACTTTGTTCAATTAAAGGTTGCCCCCAAAACGACACTGTCTCTTTCTCTGGAAAGCTTCTGCCCAGAACATTCTTGTATCAATAAACACGACATTCCAGCGTAGTGATGCTGTGGTGACACTGCATGGCACTGTACTGAATCTGCCTCTTAAAAAGGAACATTGTAGTGTGAATAAATCGTAGCAGTTGTCCCAAACACAAGAGCTCATAAAATTCTTGCTATGATGTCTTAGGTTAATGCTCTGGAACACGGCAGTGATTTTTAAAAGCTGTTGTGGTGTTAGTTAATCTACAAATTACTTGTTCTGAGACAGCATTTTTGTAAAAGTTATGTAATAAAAATTAAATAATGATAATGTTTTTTAAAGGAGAGGTGTTAAAAGTGCCCTATTCTGCAGACCAAAGCAATAATATGTTGGGCAGCATCAAAGCATTAAACAAGATGGTTTGCATCATTAACACTAAATGAAATGGCTTAACAAGTCAATAAATGATGAGAATAAACCCATGTTATCGCACAATACAGTGTTTAAAAGTGCCAGAAACAAATTTTCTGAAGCAAATAATTTTCCAATAAAACTAGATGGAATTTAGAGGAACATGTTTTTCTGATTATTGAATGCAAGATCAGTTAAATACTATTTTGCATATTCAGTGTACTGTATGTATGGTCTTCATAACATCCTAGTGAAGCAGAAAGGAAGAGGGAGCAGCTCTTTATTTTGTAAATCAGGCAAATAAAGAAATTACATCAGGAAGACTGGAAAAAATTTTGCCTCTTTCTGAAATCCATATGGTGGTTAATCTTGAAGTGCTGTTTTTCCTTTGTTTTCTGTGTCTGCAGAAAGCCTTTACACTCTGCATTCCATACAGAAAGCTATGAACAGAACAGTGCTTATTAAAGTGGGGGCCATTTTGGAACCTACAGTGTTCCACTCTGGAAATTTCAGTTTTTGCAGTGTGATATTTATGTGTGTTGGACTTTACAGTTACAGACAAGGAGGTAAGATTTGTGCTCCCCACAGTTTTGTCTAGGGCAAGGATGGGAGATATTTGCTGTTGGTGACCTATGACTGAATTTCGTGCTGTGGGATTCTTTTCATTTTTAGGTGAGGTAAGTGGTAATGGGGCTAGACAGGTCTCTTTGACCCTCAGCAAGGAAAAGCCCATCCCTGGGCTGACAGGAGGCTGGCCAGGTTAACATGCTTCTCATTTCTGCTTCCTATCTGCATGCATAGCTACAGTCCTGAGAGCGAAATATTTTTCAGATCCAAAATTTATTACTCTTGCTCTGGGAGATAATTTCCCCTGTGCTGCTAAAGAGTAAGGATGGCGCAGATGAACCTGAGAGATTTTATCAGACTCATTACTGCAGAACCTGCACACGGCGTTCTCAGACGCTGAGAATATATCTCACGATACTAATTCTGTCCTTTTGACATTCTTGTGCTTTTGAAACAAACCCTTCACATATGTGAAGCCCAACCAAATTCAGCCATGGCAGTGCCAGGCCTTCTCCAGTGACTTTAGTAGGTTATATTTAGCATTTGACTGCTATATACCGTTTTCTCTTCCAAACTCTGATCAAGGAAAACCCTTGTATAATTATGAGCATCTGTTAAAGTCCATGGCGTAACCCCACAACATCTTCTCATCTCCTTCAGAAACAGAAGGGTGGGGAATATTTCTTCTTTTTTTTACTAACATAATTTTCTGAGTGAAAAAAATTATTTTGGCCCATTCCTAGAAGAGAAAAATGGGAATAGATTTGGTATGGTGGTTTCTTGGGTCAAGTAAGAAATAAATTCATGCAAAGAAGTACCTGAAAAGACTCTTGGGAAGTCTGTGGATTATACTTGCCTGTGGTTACTTTTTATTTTATATTTACTTTACATTAAGTTCCTGTTTAATGTTTTGCTGAACTAGTGTTCCCATCAGATATTATTTCTCTCACAACACATTGCATTGAAAGGAATTTTGAGGCAAACCCCTCATAATTCCCAAAACTCCTCCAAGCACTGTTCTTACATGATTTGACTGATTTTGATTACTCATTGCTTTCTTTTCCCAGCAAACCCCACCCTCCTTTACCGATGGCCAGAAAATGCTCCAGAGTCCTTTCCCCTGACAGAAACAGCACTTGGAAAATAATGAGTGAAAATTCTGCTCTCTGTCTAGCTGCTAGGGAGTGGGGCAATGGGCTGTTCCATTCCTCCACTGGGAGATGACTTTATCAGAAATCCACTTCCAATGGGGAGAGTTTGGAGTTATTTCTCTTGCTGCAGTGGAAATCCCCATGGTGGTGGTGACTTTCTTTGCAGAGGAGTCCCAGTAGAAACTGCCTGTTTCCTATGGATGGGTTCAGACCATAGTTTTTTTCTTCTTAGTATCTTTCTCTGGACATCATCATCTTGATGCCAAGCACTTTTCCCCTCTTCACTTATGAGATGATGCTGCAGTCTTTCCCTGAGGGGCCTAAGAACCATGGAGACGGCTTTGGGCAAGGCTGGGCGCTTGTCTGTGGTGGATGCTCCTTGCAGCCGAGTGTAATGATGCTCCATTCTCTAAGGTCACGGATACAAGCAGCAAAATTTCAAACAAATAGAGAGGGCTAAAAGCAAAATTAAAACTAATACAAAAAATAAAGCTTTAGAAAACAGTTCCCCACATGAAATTCGGCCGTTTATTGTGTTTTAGTATTTTAATTGATGTTTTCTCAAAGACGCATCAGAGACCTACACCACCAACCCCTACAGCTATGGCATTTTTCTTCTAATTACAGGGGTAGCTTTGAGTCAGGCCCTAAAGGTTTGAACCTGATCTTGCCTTTCTTTTAAAAAAAAAAAAGATGGATCAGTTGTCAAAATGAAGAACAAAACAACTGGGACTTTTGGAGATCCCTTTCCATCCCGGGTTAATCTTCCAGAGGTGCTCAGCTCCTGCTGGTGCCTGCCCATTGTGGTCAATGCTTTCATTGCAGTGTCTGCACTCTCTTCATATTTTGGTGATTTGTTGAGTGCAGTTGAGCTTGATTTTGTAAATGCTTTTAGGATCTTGGAGCATTGTTGGACAGCCTTCAACAGCATGTATGTGACAGCATGAGCATCTGGAGGGTTTGTGTGCAGATAAAGCATCTGTGATGTTGGGAAATCACTGCAATGTTTTTGCCAAGCTGAAGTTGAAATGTCCATATCTAATTGAATGGCAGCTTTTGAATCACAAACTGAAACTTTCCGTGCTACAAACACACACATGGATCTTATGGCAGAAAGAATAGTTTCCAAATCAACACAGGGAAATTATGCAGCTAACTCCCTAGCACAATTAGAGAGTACTAAAGGCATGTGAAAACAAAAGTCATTTTTAAAGCTAACAAAATAGTCACAGGTTGAGGTTTTCCACAGCTTTATAAAATGAAGCCAAGGATCATTTCAGTGCCAGGTGAGAGTTTCAGTCCATAAAGAGCAGCTGCGTTGTGCTACTTTGCACAAAACAAATAAGCCAGTAAAGTTTTACAGGACATGGTTATACCAGACTCAACATGCCTAACAGAGAGGATCTACTAAAGAAAAAAAAAAAAAATTTCTTTCCTAAAAGAATTTGTGTGTTTCCATGCTTTAGGGAAGATGATTTAGGGGTGGATGTCTTCTTGGTTATGCTGCGAGTTCAGTGATCTGAGAGACGATCTAACTGGAGAGACTGCAACTGCCTGTCAGCTGATGGATGAAGCTGATGTAATTAAATTCAGGTCATCATAATGTAGAAAGAGTTTCATTGAGATAAATAGTGTCTGCATACCTCAGCCTTGCGGATTGTTGATTATACATCCCCTGAAGTTCTAATCCCAGCCCTTGTTCTAGCTGGAGCTCTGTGGAGTGACTGAAAAGGCAATCACACTTAAAAATTGAACACTCTTGGTGAATTAGCAATGGTTTGCCCATAAATCATCCGTACGAGCTTTCTGCAAAGTTCCTGGCCCTTTCCAGCTTCTTTCCACAAAATACTGAAGTTTGAATCTTTTTGCTAGAAATGGAGAACGTGGGAAAGAGTTGAGGGAACCGCACTTAAAATCTGAGTTTACTTTAACTTCAGCATTTGCAGTACTCCTGCATTTAGGATGGAAAAATGGGGAACCATCAAGGTCTGTCTGGATATTGTGAGTGCTGAACAACAATCAGGTCTCATTCTCAAGCTCCTCATCCCTTTTGGGCTGGTCAGTCTGGCAGTGGGGAATTCTCAACACACCAAGGGAAATGAAGTTGGAGATGGAGAAATTCCACTCTCTTGGCACTTAACTGTCTCCAGCCCTGCAGGGACCCTGTTCAGTTCTCACAAGTTCAAGCACTCCGTGATGAGAGAGGCTGGGTGAGGGCCAGCATCGTCCGAGAATCAGCACAGGCTTACGAGCATCCCATCCCATCCCTTCTCCTGGGCCTAACGTATCTTGGAACAGGGAGAAATCTGGCCCCCTTCTCAGAAAGCTCATGTCACTTCTTCTGTGTCCTGGGTTGTCCGAGTCCCTCCCGAGTGAGCAGTCGGGTCAGCTTCGCACACTGCAAGCCATTTTCTCTGGGTTTCTCAGAGAGAGAGACTGTGTTTCAGCTGAATTCAAAGCAGCTGGATAGTCAGGAAAAAACATTTCTTCTTGTCCCTTGTGTCTGTCTAGATCTGGCAGTCAGTGTTTTAGCACATTATTATCTTTTAATTCCCATAGTTATTGGGCATTGTCCAATTCATAAAATGCAGACTTATTTGGATCTGGAGTAAATATGGTGAAAACATGAAGAAAGACAGCTGAGGGGAAAGGTCCTCATTTTTCCTAAACTGTAGGTAGTTATTTCAGGTTTGGAATAAGGGTTTCAGTTGATTGTTTTGTTATCCAGGTGTTGTGGGGGAAAAAAGGAGTTGTGTTGGGTAATTTCACAGAATTTATTTTATTGCAATTAATGTAAACTTTTAAGTCTTTATTCCGGTATTGAGAAATAAAAAGATTTAAACTGGGGGAAAATACCACTCCCCTCTGTCAAAGCTCTCCTTCCCTGCCCCATCGTCAGTCCCCTCACTGCACACCATGCCTCAGCCCCTTGATGAGACAAAGGGCATCACAGAAGAAGATGGTCACTGTGTGGTTTTCCCTTTTCTTTCACTGCCCCTTGTTTCCCTACTCAAATACTCTGATGAGGTTCCTCAGTGGGCCACAGTCCCCACAGAGCTGTACCTGCTCCTGAGACCCCTCACCCCTGTTCCAGCATCTCCTTTTCCTCTGCCCCTGCTTTGTCCTGGATTGGTCTCCTCTTGTTTCTCCTTTTTCTCCAGTGTCTCCCCTGCTCTGGTGTCTCTCTTGCCCCTGCTTGTTCCATGCCAGCTCTGGCATCTCTTTTCTCTGGCATCTCTTCTTGTTTAGTGGCTGCCACCTTTCTTAAATTTGTTTTTGCAGAGGCACCATATGCTCCTCTCGCTGGTTTGCTCTTGGGGCACCAGTGGGTCCGTGTTGGCTGTTGCAAAGCCAGCTGGAAATGTCTGACCAGCACAGGGCAACCTCTCATCCCCCACACAGGTCACTCCTGCAGCCCATTCTCCTGCCAAAACCTTACAGTTATGCCCAACACAGTGAATCATTCCAATTATATCTGTATTTAATGTATATTACACTGATCTCTGTGAGCACATTAATTCTCTTGACTTCAAGTGCATCTGGCTGTGGTGCTCAGCACCTTTAAGAGTTGAGCCCTGAGTGAAAATTATGATGATTGTAGCAATTCTGTCTAATAATTTATCTTGCATGTACATATACTTACATACTTTATTTTCTGGCAAAGAATCCTGGGAACTATCCATAAATAAGAGCAAATAAATTAGAATATGTAAAGCAGTTTAACACAAATGTGAGTATTTTTGAGATTTGGGGAAGCATGGCTAATTTTCAACATTAATTTTTCACAATCCTCTAACTTCTGCATCTGTTCAGGAATTTCAAAGGCAGTGAGCATCACTGACGTTTTTAATTTAAACAACAATAAGAATGTATCATATGAGTACATGTGGTATTGCACACATATGAAGGACCAGTTTATAAGGTGGAACTCTGGGTTATTTGATCAAATCAGACTTGAATCTCTGTGTAGAACACAAGCCAAATTGCTAGGTCCATATGTAAATAAATACCTAAACTATTTCTGAGTGATGAGGTACCTGGATGCCAGACATGCATTCAGCAAACCCTGTGACTTGCTCTCATCTCCAGCTGCTGAAAGTCTGTTTATAAGTTCCAGTGATCCTCTCTGGTGTCCTCTTTTCTCCCTGCCACTTGGATTATGGCACAGTCTGGGGCATGGCTGTACTTGACAGGGAAAAACGAGTTTGTGAGACCTTAACGAAGGCAAAAAGTCATAAGCTTTGTGTGTGCCCCACGTGCTCTTTATTTTATAGCTATATATTTCAAAGCTTTTATCTTTTATTGTTCCAAGGTGGGTATAAAAAGTTAGATCTGCAGAAGGGCATAAGCCACCACAAGGCGCTTTAGGTGATTAAGTCTGATATTTAGAGCCTCAGCCAGAAACTTATTGAAATGAGACAGCGTTATACCAGCATTGCTGCTCTTCCCTGCGCCACTCCTGCACGTGGCACTGTGCTCACCTCACCCTCCCCGTGTGTGTGGGCAGCCAGGGAGCAGCAGGCACCCCAGGCAGTCACCAAACCACTGTTCCCTTCTCTGGACATCACCCTTGGAAGAACCAGCTTGGTAATGCTGAGTTACCTGACAGTAGCTCACAGCATTATCTGTGCCACTGAAAAGTGGAGCTCAGTACCTGCCGGAATTTCTGAATATTATCACCTGAGCGGTCTAAATCCTCAAATCATTTACCTTAGAAAGATAATATAATATACATCTATGAATACCTGGGGGTTTTAAACTCCTATAGATTTAAACTCCTGTGTCCCTGCTCATTGAAAGGGGGTTGGATGACCATTCAAGGTGCTTTCCAATCCAAACCATTCGATGAGTGTGTGATTTCATATCTGCTGTGGTGGAGGCAGTTGCATGCAAAGCTAGCACAGCTCTATTGTCCCAAAATAGCCCTATCCATGCTGTTACTTATTTTAGGAACACATATGGCCTCTCTTTCTTTAGCATCTCATCATCTCACGGTTCCTGTGAGACTTCTTTGCTATTGTCTCCCATTTTGCACATGGGGGATTGAGACACAAAGATGGGGTGACTTAAAATAGTGTGAGGCACTTTGCATTCCCAAGGAGGAGTTCTGCAGATAATACAAGTACTGCTCTCATGCCTCTGGTAGGATAAGGAATGGACCCTGGCCTTCCCGAGTCTGAACTTGCTGCTTAACTGCTTGACCACACTTTTTTGTGACAAGCCATTCTTTCATTTTAAACGTACATCATGACTAGCCAGCAGACACCTTCTGAGTAATTTTCATCTGTAGGAACGAAATCAGCTTTATCAGATGTATTACAGGAAACGCATCCTAGTTGCCCTGGTTAATTCCAGTGTAGAGTAATAGACCCTTCCTGACTAAGAAGTAATAGGGAAATCATTCCTCTCCTGCTCCACATACATTTGCAGATGAATCCATATAAACATTTTAACTCCAGATGAAAATCCTTCATCCCATCTTGGGCCTCCCATCTTCAGCCTTACAGTGGAGTGTGAGCTCCAAAAATGGTGTTCTGCCTTAGGCAATCCGACTTGGGGAACTGTAGACCTAATGAAGCACAGGACCAGCCAGAATTTTTGACCTCCACTTCCCCTTCCCTCAAGGTCCAAGGGGCCCCTGAGCTCTTGCAGAGCTCTCTGCTCCCGTGTCCCATTCCTTTCCTAGCAGGACAGCTGCGGAGCTCTCCGTGGAGCAAGACCCTCAGGCGTGTGCCTGCACTTTCCTGTTAGCTTTCGATGAGAAAAGTGCAGCTCTGGTTGGCAAGTGCTGGCCAGGGGCCTGGTGCTCCAATTCCCTCCCCCTGTGCACCAGGGACCTGGACTGCAGCCACATTCTCACATTCCCCAGGCAAGGGAGGGCTGCTGGCCTGGGAGAAAACGCTGGCCGCAGACCTGGCTTCCGATGCCTTTTCCATGAGAGAAGAACGCTTGAGGCCAGGTCAGTCTTATTCTGAATTAAAAATAAGATCTAGAAAGCACGGGCTTACTTATTTACAAATAGTCTGAAATAGAATCTTCTGAATGTGTGTAGCACTCCCATCTCTGTATCAGAAGGCACTTTGTAAGGCATTGAATTAATTAAGTTTAAGAAACACTCCAGGGATACAGAAGTATTATTACCCATATTTTAAAGATGAGGAAATGGAGACAGTAAGAGGATAAGGGACTGGTGTGTGAACACAGTCTGAGTCACTTGTAAACTCAGAAATTAAACTTAAATTCAAGTTTTTATATCCTTTCCCTCTTGCAACTAGAATTGTCTAGAAAATGGCAGTTTTCATCAGTGAAAACATATACTACTTTCTATTATAAATAAACGAAATCAGAACATTTTATAGACTGGAATATACCTAAATTTTTCTGTTACATTCTCCACAAACATCATTCAGTTCTTTGGTATCCTTAAATCTGAAGTGCATATTCTTGTCTACGTGGTGAGAAGAGAGTTAAGGTACAACTTCCCCCAGTTCGAAATAACAGCACCATGTTCCTCCTAATAAAAACAAACCAGATAAAAGTTTATATAGGTCCAGAAAATTCAATTAACACCTGTCAGTGGTGAATATAAGAACAATGGATGCTTATTTCTCCTTATACCTTCGATTTCTAACTTGCTTACTTCCCAAGAGGTACCTTCTCCTAATGACTTTCCTTCCTCATGTTTCAAGAATTACACGAAGCTCTTTTTGGCTTGGTTATCATTGCTCATAGTAAAAATCCCCAGGGGTATATTAATTAAAGCTAGAAAATAGAAGTAAGTTTCCAGTTATCCCAGTTGGGAGTTTCTGGAAAAGTGTCCCAGGAAGAGTGGTGGTGGCAAACAGTTTTGCTTATTGTTAGACTATGCTTGGTAATTTTATGGAAGAGATTTTGTGATGTAGTTTCTATGATAAAGAGCCTCCAATTCAATGACCCATGAGATCTTTTCTACTCCAATGATGTTAACAGAAAACATTGTTGATAAAATAGGACTTGGTATAGGAGTTAGCTCATTTTCTCAGATCAGAGAATTTTCAGGTGTGTTGGGGTGTGGTGATGAGCAGCTGCTCGTCTGTAAAGGGGAGAGATACATCTAAACCATGGGAACCAGGGACAAGTCCTGCATTCTGGCTCTGAGTGTCCTGGCACTGCCTTGACTATGTGTGGAGGGCAGATATGGAAGCTCCCCTCCCTCCCTGAGCCCTGCATGAGCCCTGGCTTCCATGGGCAGTGGGGCAGGGACTCATTCGTGGTGGTCTCCAAGAGGTCCCTTGGGAGCAGCTGTGGAATCACGGTGTGCTGGTTCAGTGCATGAGGAATGAGAAAACTCCATTTTTGCACAGTCTTTGTTCTGTACTGCTTCTATACTTGAAGAGCTCTCAGTTTTTTGAAACCCATAGAGAACACCAGTCAGATTAACACTGGGAGCATGAGCAATGTACGTGTTGGGGAAGTTATGTTCAGTGTCCAAAAGCAAACCTTAAGACGAAAGGGAACAGCGTAAGGACCAATGATGTTTGAATTTTTAAAAATAATTATTGCCTTAGAGATCTCCCTTTTCATTTTGCTAATTAATTGATGTCCTTCTGCTAATGTGTATATAGAAATAAACTACATATCAAAGTAAAGATTAGGAGATTATTACCTGTTTTAACATCAGTGCCGAAAGTATTAATTTCAGCTAAAAACACTGCTACTCTTCTCACCTTCATTAGCTTGGTTCATTTGACTTAGCCTAATGTTAGAATGAAGTTGGTCCGTGCAAGTGACATCATTCTATAATCAGATTTTTACTGCTTTAAAATTAATTTCTATTAACTGTTGGAAAAAAGCTTTTTAGTGTCATCTTTAACTGTGGAAGTATTTCATTCGTGTTGAACTAGATATCTCAATTAGAAGAGAAAGCGTTGCCAAATGAGTTGGATTGTGGACTAGACCCAACCTGTAAAATACGGATTTGAATCCAGATTTTAAATGCTAGAAAGCGTCACATTCCTGTCTTCATACAAAATGTATTAATTTTTGGCTCTTAAAGGAAAAAAAAAATGCTGCTTATTGTGAAAGCTATCAGAGTCTGACCCAAGTGGTCAGGCTTCAGAATTTGATCCAACATGTTAGAAAAATAGGTTCTGTGCAAAATGCAATGCCAGGTTTAAATGTACCAAAGGTTTGAAAGTTTTTGTGTAATGTTTGGGGTTTGAATCTAACCCTATGGGTCCATTAGTAAATGGTTTAACTTTACAATTTCAGGACCATCTGTGTTGTGGTGAAGGGTAGCTAAAGGCAAAAAATGACCTGTATTAATGTAAAGTTCAAAGCCTGAAATCCACAAGTAGGGGAGAGGAAAGATGTCGTTTTCTCCATGGTAACATGGATGTGTACGCACCTTTTCATCTGTGAAACAGAGAATGGCTTTAAATGCTTTGGAGAATCCTCCCTACTTTGGGAACGTCAGGGCTTTCTTTTTGGAACAGTGGGCACAGATCCGTTGATTGAACCATCTTCCACCATTTCTCATTGTTAACCCTTCATAGCTTCGATTCATGTTGGGGGTGTAGAAGCATCTCCCTCTGAGTCACTTGACACTTTTTTCCCAGCTGGCAGCTTATGTAGCTGAATGCTCCAAAAGTAAATATAATTTCTCTAGCTAGCTGACCTTTCCCTGAGCGAGATCACAGGAGGGACCATGCTGTTACTCTGCATCCTGAAGCTCAGTGAAATATGCTTTTATCCTATGGTGAGGACAGGATCATCAACACTTCATTTTATTTTGCAAATAATTCCGCCTCTTCTGTGCAACTTTCTCTGAAACTAAACCAATTGTTGATGTGCAACTTGGCAATTTGCACATGGAAAGCAATAGAGATTTACTCGTAAATTTGGATGCAAAGTTTATGTTGTATATACTCTGTAGTGAAACAAACATCACAGTTCTTTATGTACTGTGTTTTCTTTTGTTCTGCGAGGTCTTGAGCCACAGTACTGCATGCTAAAGAAACCCAGAAGTTTGTGAGCACAATGTGTTTATTTACATTTGTTGGTGTTTTTGCAGTTACTTGTAGATATTTTGTGTTTCTGTAAGCCGATGCATCTGTAAATACAGCAGCTCACCTACATCAGGCAGACTGGCAAGAGCAAGAAGATCTTCCATTCAGGGTATCTGATGGCTTTTTTGCTCAAATAACCCTGCAGTCTACTGGAATGTAAGCTTGGCTGGCATTCGTGCTCGTTCCCAGCAGAGGAGATGCTATCACAGGCGTTGTTTCCAGCAGCATTGGCAATGCCGCCTCGTAATCTCCTCCCTGCGGCTCAGGCTCCCTTTCATTATGCCACACCAGTACCTTCTTGAAAATCCTGGTTGTGCTACTCTTGGTTCCTTATTTGCAATGAGCTGGAGCGAAGCTGCTGGCCAAGGGGGAGCCTGTGCTCCTGGAGTCAGGGGTCTGGACACCAAACATCCCAGCAGTGCCATCGAGTAATGACAAGAGGCTTGGCATGGATGCTGCCTTGGATTATTCTTCATTTATGCCAAATGTGTTCCAAGAGATGGCTGGCTTCCCCACCACACTCTGGGAGCCAGCCACTTGGAGAGTCGTTTCAATAAAACCACACCATCTCTTTTGAGGGGAATATTCCAGCTCATTGGCTTTTTGGTTTGAGAATTCAGCTGTTACTTCTGGATTCTCTGGGAGATAGGATGGAACATTACATATAGAGGCAAAAAAGGGGGCATTCATATTTTTCAGCTGTAAGGCTTTTAATAAAGCACCATCACGTGTTTTCATATTACTTTGACGGTTTTTGTCCTATTTTCTGCTTCTTACGCATTAGCTACGTGCCAAAGACCCAGAAAAAATACTTCATTTATATCAAATCTGATCCTCCCATGTGCTGAGCACTTATTAGCTCACAGGCATTTTTCCAGTATCACCAAAAAAGATTAATGTAGGAATATAAGTCTGAGCAACTATCAACATAATATCCGGGGTCCTAATAATGAAGACATTACAGGTGAAGCAGGTAGTAATTTTTTCACTTAAACTCACCTGACACTTCCTATTATAACTTGGTTTTTTAGACCTTTTACCAAACTTTAATTGTTGGAGTTGTAATTTTCCATTCCACATAACCTAAGATGATTATATATCTTTTTTTTTTTTTTTTTGTGAGAGGGAGACAGGGATGATGAGGTTTCATATAAGATAGCCATTTCTCAAAATCAGCCTGGCTATGAAACTTTGTTTTTTCTATGCCAAATCAGAATTTCAGCAGGAACATAGTATGAAGTGGGGAAGTTGCACTTTTTTATTTTACTGTAACAAAGAGCCACATTTGGCCAACTTACAAGCATCTAAATATTTTGTATTTCTGCTCTGGGATGTTCTGGAGTGTAAAAGGACATGCAAAGCTGGATTTTTCATGTAAAATGTTCAGTGAGATTGCTTTGCTTTTTCTATGGCTGGGGTAAGTAAAATGTTTTTTCCGCCTCATGGAAACTCGGGCCTCCAATGTCCAGAAGATAAAACAGGTAAGAATGACAGGAGAATTTAGAATATGGAGATGTCAAATTTTTAACTTATGTAAAGATCAATACTTGAAATCAGTGTTTGAATATATACCCCACCAAATTAGTGGTAGATCTGAAATACTAAACCCAAAGATAAGATAGTATTATGATGAATTACAGTTTATCAAATACCTGGGAAGAAAATGTTCAGGAGACCCAGCACTGACTGATCAACTGGAAAGACGGCTGCAGCTGAGTGTTTTAAGGGCTAACTGGGGAGAAAGGAAAAGGGAAGAGCAGAGGTCATTAAAATTCTTTACACTTTAGTTGCTTCCTTTTCAAATACGAGTAAAGCTTCAGGTTGCATCAAGCTTGCCTTTATCCCATCTGTCCCCACACCAAAGAGGATTTTGTGGCACTCCTCTTGGGCACTGTAGCCAAAAAGATTTATTTCTGAATATATGCTGTTTCACTGCTTCTTCTACTGCTTTCCATCTCTGTTGGCAATCACATTTCCAAAATAAAGATCAGTGCCTTTAGCTGCCACAGGTAGGACTGTGAGAAGATCCTGCCAGAGGCCAGGAGCTGCTTCTTCAGCTGCTGCCCAACATCTTCCATGTGCAACACGCCAGAGTTCGTGCACGGCCATCCAGCTGAAATCTGCCTAATGACTCAATCTGTGCCTGGACATTTCTGGCAGAGCTGAAAAACCTTCTTTGCAAATGTGCTGTATGAATTTGTTTACTTGGCACAACACAGGGCCACAAACAGACACCCACAGTGGTTTCTAGTGGTACTGGTTGGCCAGGTGGAGCTTTGCATTGGTGCAGCTTCTGCTGCCCCTTTTCTCCCTCAGACCACTGGATAAGCAAAAAAGGGACCTTTAAAAAACTCATGACTTCCTGCAGAGCTGGGGAGTGCAAGGGGTACCTCCTCCTGTCAAAAAGTGTGCTTCTCTCCTGGCAGGCTTGACCCATGGGGGAAGAGTGAAAGTGCTGCCTGCCAAAGTCCTGTGCAGAGACAGGCACTTTTCGCTCCTGCTGAGCATTCCAGAAGAGCCCATCGGACAGAAGTCATTGAGGCAGGGAGAGCTGGGTATCCATGGGCAGCCCTGTAGGCTGTCAGTGCATCTACTGGCCACCTTCAGCACCCGCTCCTCCTCCTTGTCCGACAGGTGGGTGTTTGCCGGTCCCTTACTGGAGTCTGGAAGGCTGCTGGACTGGGGTTCCCTCGGATGGAGAGCAACCTAAGTGGGATTTCAGCACAAGGCCGCTCGTTAGCACAGACAGACATTGCAGAGGGGTGGGCCAGAAGATAATCTGCTCTTAATCTCCTGCACGCTCTCACTGTGCCGTCTGAGGCAACTACTAGCTAAGATCCCCATTTCACATGGGGTTTGCTCGCTTTTATTGTGGGAAAGACTAGGTTTTCTGGCAATCGAATGCAGTCTGACATTTTCACTTCCTCTTTTACTGATTTATTTGCAAGAAGAGATCATTCTGGCTTTCAGAGCTGAAGGATACAGCATCAGAGAAAGTTTGAGTTGCACTCTCCATGTTTTTGCAGCCTAAAAGTTAAAAGTGAGCTATAGGCTTTTCAAATAAAACAGATGCTGCTGTAAGGTTGAAAACAGAAGCTGATTTAGAGAGTTGCTTCCTCAGATAATGAACTGCTCCTGTGTAGATGTCTGTCTCTGACACCTGAAGCTGGGACTCTCAGAAATCACGTGCATTGGAAATTTGGAGAGGTAAAAGTAATGCTTCTCCTGGATTCCGTAATCACAAATGGTGTTTTCAGTGCGTGGTGGCTTTTTGTTTTCAGTGTTTTTAAAACTGATTTGTTCATAATATTTTGTATCTCTTGAGCTATTACTCCTCCTTTAATTGCCCACGCATTGCTCTCCTGAAAACAGAGAATGTAAAAGTCAATGCTGTGCTATGTAGAGAAGTGTTAACTGAGTGTTAATGAGCTGCCACATCGGCTCCAAGCCATCTCTGGAAGCCAGCACAGTAAAATGGAATTTAAAGGCTATCAAGTCCGTTTCATGGCTGCGAGTCCTGAGCATGTTTTGCAGGGAAGTGGATGTCCTTGTTGTCTAGATGCCAGGTGAATGCTGCCAGCTTAATGTGTGCACGGGAGAAGCTGCTTTTCTGTGTCTGGAGCGATTCTGCTACTGAACACACCTCAGCTAGGCACTGGTCCTCATCTGCACCACATCTGCAAACTGAAGAATAGTAAAAGCTTTTGGTTCAAGAGGAGGCAGCAGGAAGTGCAGAGACCACTGGGTGCTTGATGTGAAGCAGCTACAGAACACAAGGAGAGAATGGCTGGCATGTGGTGGTGGCTAACAGCCTTCAAACACATCTAAAAAGCTCTTTTGTCTCAGTGTGGAAGAAACGTCTCTTCAACTAAAAGTGAGCCATGGAAATTCTGGAAACGATGATAGTGGAATTACAAAGAAGCCCCATTTACAAGCAGTGTCCCCTGCACATTATGCTACTGACTGCTATGTTCACAATACGGCCATTCTGCAAAGCACTGTGGAAGGCAATCGTGTCTATATTTGTGTGAATATCTTTTCTCTTCACTTTTTTATTAAAGTGGGAGAGGCGATAGTAGTAACTTCACCAGACAGTAGAAAAATAATGTAGGGAAGGGCAGTAATAGAAAGGAGGGACAAACAAGTTACTTTTCCTGGCAGCAGAAATTAGGTAGCCATTGAGCAGGATGGTAGTAATTGCCCTTAAATCTCTTTTCAATACCTCCTCTTCCTCTTTCTTTACAGTGCTCACCTAAGATGTTGATAAACATGTTTGAAGGACCTACACAGGGTGAAATTCTCCCTCTTTCACTGTATGAGTTAAAAAAAGATGAAGAAGTCGTCTCTTTGGACTCGTCTTTGGGGAAGACTAACCAAAATAAAGACACTTGGTGAAACTGATGTACAGAGCTGTCCAATCTCAGTTTTGTTGTGGGCATCACTCATAACAACATCATGGCATTCGGTGAGCTGTGGGTCACATATTCAGTCTGCTGCCACCCATACCCATTCAGGTAAGGGAAGGTCACATGAAGGTGGCTGAGTAAGCTGTATCTCTGCCAGTTCATGTCCCAAAATTGTAGTGTCTTGCTGAGAGGTGAAGAGTATTTGCTTGGACTCAGCTGCATGAAAATACAACCGTGTTGGTTCTCTCTGTTACAATACAACATGTTATCTATGCATCATAACCCCTCGGGTCTTTAGCATCCTGGAGTTTGATGTCCAATGCTCTGTTGAATAGGACTCTTCAAGAGCCGGGAGAAGCTGAAGGAATTTGTGTTTGGAAGTTGGAAGGATCAAGAGCTGAGCTGTATCACGTGTGAGGTGACTTCTCCAACTCACTCTGGGTAAGTAGATGTGGCATGTCTGCCTAGGCTCCATGACTCTCCGAATAGCCTTCCTGGCTCAGTGCCTAATTTAGTTGGCTAATTTTAATTTAAGGGACAACTTGCCTCTAAGCATGCTTTTGCTGCTACATTGCTAGCAGGAATACTATTGCACTATTTTACCTCTCTTCTGGGAAGTAGTTAAGCACAAATGTATCTGACATTGAAATATTTAAACTTAACTTTGGTGCCTATTCAGACCTTGTTATTAAGATTGTTGCGTTGGTTTTTTTTTTTCCCACTTTCTTGCTGTATATCCATCAAGAAAATAGCCTAGATTCAAACACTTCTAAGTAAAGGGAGCTTTGAAAAAAGGGTTGCAAAATCTGATATGTAAAATCCTAGATAAATACAATTACTGAAATTCATCTTTTCCATTGGGAATGGATATGGTGCTTTATCAGTCTGGGTTGAGAAAACAACACCCATTATGAAATCTTTCCAGAAAATGAAGGATTAGTCTTCCTTTTCCCTTTTAAGGAAAAAAAAATAATTCCAGCCTGAAGAACCAGTCTCTAATTCTGTGTCAATCAGAGATTTCCTACAGAAAACAATGATTGAAGATTGCTTGTACACACACTGGAGAAATTGGTATCATCTGGAGGACAGTAAATGAGAAATATTTATCCACCTTTTGGCCCTTTGAGCTATGATTTTTCCTTACCATCAAACTATAATTCTCAAATGATTTAAGAATATAAAGCAGTTAAGAGTGTGATTCAGGAATATATTTAAGAACCTGTATGCACCTTACTGAAAACAGCTGGTTTCAAGGATATGGTTTCAAGGAACAGTTTTAGACCTGTGCATGGACACAGCACTGAATTAGGGCCTCAGGCTCATTTACATAGGACATTCAACTTAATTAGTCCAAATTCACTTAAATTAGAAATTGAAAAATGGATTAAGCTTTATACAAAGCTGTATTAGACTACTTTAATTTTGAAAAGTCTTTATAGGGTTAAATGCACTTTAACTAATCTGCTTTAAATTAAGCCCTTAGTTAATTTGGATTAATTTTCCTGAATATCTTTGTAAATACCAGCTCAGAGTTAGGATCCGGTCCTGCAAATACTCACAGAAATACCTCACATTATAGGAATGATTGCAATAGTAAAAGTTAAGAATGTGCGTAGTGTTAGGTATGCAGGAAGGTCAACACAAGCCTGAAGGGCTTGTCTGGAATCAGCAAAGAATATATAGTCAGATTACTTGTTTCTTAACTGCTTGAACACATGTACAAATATTGGGCTCACAGCCTGTTTGGTATCATCTCCAATCTCACTGTAATGGACCTGGAAATCTGTCCTGGAGTATTTGCTGCATGTTAGTTTTGTATTGCCTTCTGATGCTCTGATGTTCATGATAACAGAACATTTCATTTCCACATTCTTACTACTGATGAGTTTAAGTAATTTTAGAAAGAAACAGCCAACCTTTTGACCATGTTCTTGATGTGGTTGATGTATTCTTGGCCTGTTTGCTGTGTTGAATGGAAAGGATGATGTCTGCTTCCATTCAAGTCGAATACAAAGTGTTTCTATTGAAAATGTCACAAAAGAAGGATTCCCATGAATAATTTTTGGTCCAGAGTTCATCACTAAGGAGCTGATGTCAAAGAATTTGCTGCTGGTTAGTTTTGCTTTGAACATTAGCATGACATTTTCATGCTTAGGCTTAAAAGGGATATAAGTTCTACAGTAAAATGTCCTAGGCAAAAGATTCTTTGCTATTTCCAACAGGTGACAGAGGAGTCCAGTAAATTGATGTTTTTCTAGAGCAGGGGGAAGCTTCTCTTCCCTTTTCCTCCTGGAGGAACAGTAGGGAGCATGAGGACTCATCCTCTGCATCCATCTGAAGATCCCCTTGCCCTGAAAGGGAAGAATGTGTACCTGTTCTCAGAAGTGCATCTCCCTGACTCTCAGATTTGGGCTCAACAGTGTTCTCCCCATGTTCCTCACATATGCTGGGAAAGTGAGAATCTCGTAGTCATCTTAGGAAATAATCTTCCCAGCTCTTCAGGTGGCAGAGCTGCTGTGCTGACCTCAAGGCAAGAGAGTTTGCCATCCCCTGCTTTTGACTGCTCCTGATCTTTGTGGCAAAGCACATTCAAGGATATGATATTCTGAATAGGAATAACTTTATACCTGCGCTTGGGCACAATACTGAATTAGGGCCTCAGGCTCATTTACATAGGACATTCAACTTAATTAGTCCAAATTCACTTAAATTAGAAATTGAAAAATGGATTAAGCTTTATACAAAGCTGGGAAAGATGGGAAAGCATGCCATGCTCCCAGCTGAGCTTGAGGGCACCTCCAAGGGTGAGGTCCTGCAGTGCCCAGAGAGGAGAGTGGAACATGCCAGGCCTTGAGACTGGTGGTTTCCTGCGGGTCCTGGCAGCGATGCTGTCGCAGTTTGCAGGCAGTGTTACAGGTTTTAGGTTGTCCTCGCAGTGAAAAGGATAGAAGCACAATTAAAAGCTAAATGGAGATGCCAGAGCACAGTTGCATAGGAACGATTTTCACAGCTATGGGACTGCAGAATGTATATATATAACAGTCATTCTAGTGAAATTGTAGCTGGCTTTGTATCAGAAATTGTATCGGTTAAGCTGTCTGGAGTATTTAAAGTCCTGTTCTGGATGATAAATGCAGTGCAACACTGGCTCCCCAGCCCTCGATGCACTTGATGTGCATCTCCTGTACAGGAGGGGCTCTTTCTGGAGCCTGCCATCCCTTTTGGTTGTTTGGGCAGCTCTTTGCTTTCCTGCCTGCAGTTTTAGTGAGTTCAGCATGGTATGGACAATACAGAGGTCATGTGCAGAGAAACCCAGACAGGGCAGCCAGGAGCAAAGGGGAGAGGAGGGAAATTAATTCACCACCATCTGTCTGAGGTGGAAGAGAGGAGGATCTGTGGTACCTCGCTGCCTAGTAAGAGACGAGATTTGGCTCTGGTTGATGGTTGTGTGGCTGCCAATGCTGCACCAACTGTAACAGGAAGGATCTTTCCTCCGCTCTGGCAATGAAGAAACCTGCTCCTGATTCTGTGAAATTCAGTATTTTCTCTCTGGGATGAGGAGGGAATGAGGAGAGCGAAGAGCAGTTGCAGTGTCTCATGTATGGCCTAACTGTTGAGTATCAGCATCACCAGCATCTCCTTCTGTAACTGCTCTTAGCTGCAGAAGCCAACAGCCCCAACGATTCCTTCTAATACCTGACAGATCACAGTCCTACCCAAATATGCACAGGGTTTGTAATAATTTTATAGGAAGATATTGGCAGGAAAGGTATTATGGAATTTTTCAATTTATGCTATCATGACAGAAAACATGTATTTGTATATGTAGTTCTGCTGCAGACTGATAAACAGCACGTGTTGTTTCCAAGTGAAGGTTTTCAGGGTAAGGCAACAAAATCTGAAGCTCTTCTTTGAGAGTCTGTATTGATAAGCCACTTAGTGCTGAAAAAATATGGAGTGATATCCCACTTACAAGTGATAGTAAGGAGATTATAATGTTTCTGAATTTCTAGAGCCTACCAAATTCCCACCCCACAACCTTGTAGGCCATATGTATTTAACTTGGCTTACTTAAATGGAATTACACAAGCCTACAATTTGCTACATTACTTCCTTTATAAAATCTGAAATGCTCACACACTTTTTTTTCTTTGCTCTCTAAGTGAGAAACAGTTTTACTCTTGTGGATTTTGAAGGCTTTTCATGAAATTGATGATATAGGAGAAAAGATTATTTTTATAAAGCCAGGGTCCCTTGTGTTGCTCTGGTTTTGATTAGTGTGTGAGCTTTGAGACAGACTTCACGGTGAGTGACTTGTTTAAATGCTACTTAGTTTTTAATATTTCATTTATTGCCTTTAGAGAAAGTTAGATGTCCACAGGAACTACGATTAACATTCTTTACTCTCTTCCCAAAGGTTTACTTCTGTAAGAGAGATTATTGATTGTGACTCTTTGAAGGAGAATTGGCCAAAAATAATCCTTCTTGACAGGATTTCTTCTTGGGATAGGACCTGAGAGAGGACAGTTTAACAAAAATAACAAACACAGTTACAAATGAAACAGACTTTGTTTCAATCTCATGAAGGAATTCTGTGGATTTTCCTGGTTCTAATAATACATCACCTTGCTGTGCAAAGTCTGCCTCTCACCACAGGGTGGTAGGGGAAAAGCTGCTTTTTTCATTCCAGGAGGCTTTTACATCAGCAAACACACAATATTACGCTCCTTAAGAATTAGTGTTTTGTTAGGTTGACAGAGGAAAGAGGGGAATTAAAGTTCTCTGTCTAAGGACAAGGTCTTCTTTCATGAATCACAAATTGGGGTAGATTGGCAGAACTGGCCTGTGAAGCAGAGGCACAATGTTCAGAGCACTCCATTCATTTTCCTATGTCATTATGTGTCTGCACTGGAGATTTTCTTCAGGGATCTGTTCAAGGTAGACAGAGTTCTTCCTTTAAAAATACACAATAAAATAGTGGCAGGTAGGAGAGGGTTGTGTTTTTTTCTTCAAAAGACGCAGAGGACTGGCAGAATGGTGAGCAAAGCCAAACCCCTTAAGACAAAAGGAGACACAGCTTCCTAATTTCCTAAAGTGATGTGCATTTCTAAAGCAGCAAAATCAGGAGAGACTGTGGAATTAAAACTCCGACCTCTGGGTGCAAAAGGTCCAGGTAGTCCCGAGCTAGCTTAGCACCATTATAATGATTTCTTTAGACTTACAAATACTGCCTCAGATACTAATCTTCCTCCCCCTACCCTCTTCAATTATCTGCAATAGATAGCACAGGAAAAGTGCTTCAAATCTTAGGCTATTTTAAGCTTTTTGTGACACCCACAGCGAGGAAATCCAGGCAAATGTGGAGGTGTAGTTTCCTCAAGTTGAGTTTATGTAGCTTCTGTGGGAATCAAACACTGCTGTGAATAGGAGGACAACCCAAAATATCAGTTCTGTGCCCTGGACAGGGCTCGGGCTCTGCATTGGACTCCACGATCCTGCATAGAGGTGAACCTGGGCACCCCTGCAGTTGTGCTGCAGGAACCACATTTTCCTCAGAGCAGATCACAAAAGGTGCCAATAACAGTGGCAGGCCATTGATTACAGGCTCTGAGTTTCACAGCTTTTAAAGATTGTCCTCCCAGTGCAAAAGCCTCTGAGTGAAAAAGCTGTGTCGTGTGGGTTCCTCACATTGTCTTTCCCAGGCAAGGATGGGTTTCCAGGAATTTGCTGAACATTATGAAGAAATCCATAATTCAGAGACCTTGAGAGAGAAAATGTGCAGCATCTTCTTCATAAGCCATTATTTATTAGGGGGACTGTACACTGTTAGTCTACTGCAGTCCTACCTATTGCAGGCTCTGCTAAAGCAGGTTTTGTGATTAAAAACCATTTTTCTGAGCACGCACATTTTAGGTAAGAAATTGTCCAGTGAACATGACTGGGTAGTTATGATAGAAATGAGTCAGTCTCACATATCCAGTAACTGCAGCGAATTGCAAACCCAGGCTTGCAGAGTTTTTTTAAAGTAGGTATTTGCCTCTTGTTTGCACGGAGTTTGGGCAATGTTTACTCTCCTTTGGCATATGAGCACAACAGAGGGAAGCAGACGCTGTGCATGTATCTGAGGCCTTTTTACCCTAGGTACACCAAAGAGAAACAAATCATTACTCTTCAAAAGGACAGCTCACTTCCAGCAAAGGTTTCAGCATGCCATCATGTCCCTGCTCTCACCCAGAAGTACTTGCTTCACCTGCCCTCACATACCCCATTTCTAAGTTGTTTCATGAAGTCCTGGATCTTATTTCTTTCTGACTCCTCGCTATTACCCTCACTCATTCCCTCAGTAACTCCCAGTGCTTTTCATCCAATCCATGTTGTTTATTTTGGATAAATAACATCCATCAATTCTGCTCACAGAGCTCTGTTCCGTTTAACCTTTTCTTTCTCCATTATAACTTCCCTCTTTTATGCTTTAAATTGCTCCCCCAATCCTGTGGAAAAGTCTATTGCAGGGAGGAAAAGGAATAATTTGTTCACCAAATCTGGGTTGTGGTGGGCAGTATATAAGAGTTTAAAACTGTAGCAGCAGAAATTTCCTCTCAGCCTCATGCTAAGAGGTCAGGACAGCAAGAATTACAGTGGATTACTTAGGGAGCTAGGTATTGAAAAAGAAAATAATAATTAAAAAAAAAGAAAGACAGAAATGTTTGTCATTTTGTGTCCTGGTCCGAGTATAGATCTCTTGTGGTCTTCTTTTCAGCCCTGTTTTCTCTAAATCCGTAATTCATCCAGAAATCCTTTTCAGCTTCTTCTCACCTGCTATGATTTTTTTATTTTTTTTTTTCACTTTCCCCCAATACCTTGTGGACTGTTCAGTGTATCTTTTGTGGCATTGACTGTATCTATATAGTCATATGGATTTATTATTATAAATCCTTGCATGAGACTAATACTTGCAATGCAAAGCTTTTATATCTGTGAGTAGCAGATCTTTGATTGATCAAGAAAATAGCAAGATATGTTACAGAAAGAAGAAAATCTGTCGTTTGGTGGAGATATTTCTGGGAGTTTTTATAAAATATTTGAGACTTTCCATCACTGGCAATAAAATTCTAATCTACTTGTCTGTTTAAAAAAGCATTTTAAAAAGACCAAATTAGCAAGATCCTTTTTTAACTTCTACTGACAGAACCCTTTACATACATTTTCCTTGAAATTTATTGCTTCAACATTTCTCATATTCTGAAGTCTTCACCAAAAGCTACTTCAGAGTATTTATGATTAAAATAATACTAGAATTATACTGAAGTATCAAAGAAGCAAGCAGTGACTATTTTATATGCATATATGCAATTTTAAAATTCTTATATGTACATAACACAGTACTGTATGACAATATAGCATAATGCTGTATTGTATAGCAGTTATTAAATGCACTATATTTTGCTGTGTTACTTTATTTCATTTACAGAACATTTGTGTAAAGGTGATAATACCTATTTGATCCCTGAATCTTGTTCCTGTCGTCACTTATGCTTAGTATAAATATAATCCTTACTCCACTGAAAATAAGAATTTTTGCTCAGTTTTATTCAGATGTTTAAAATCTATTTCCACTTGGACTCAGGATGAAAACTGAACTGAAATTATTTTTTCAGTGGGACAGAACATGCTAAAAAATTCCATCTTGAAGTCGCTCATTTCAAAAAGTCCTCTTAAAAAGTTGGATGTTCCTGGTCTGAAATTTTTGGTTTGCCCTTGGTGAAGGAAGAGGACCTGTTGCCACTTAGTTCTCTGTGACATTGATCTCAGTCTGCCTGGCCAGCTGTGGAACCCCATGGGACATGTGTTGGGTATCAGAAGCTGAAGTTCTCTGTTCAGCCCTTGTCTCTGGGCAGGACAGCCTGGACCTCCTTGCAGTGCCTTGGATTCCGATGCAGTGAAAAACCAACATCACATCTCACATTACCATGGGGAAGGTGTAGCCTGGCCAACCTGTGACACTGTGATGTGTGGTGGCCTGGCTGGGTCAAGGATGCATTCTTGGTTAAAAATGACTATTTTTGTTTTGCTTTGTTTTGTTGCATTGGTTATTTTCAACTCGAAGCAGCTCTTCAGTCTGGTTCACAGCATAACGCCATGAGCAGCTCTTCTGGCACAGTCAAGACACAGCCTGGTGTGGGAGAGAGCAGCACAGCGAGGGAGCTGCCTGCACTGGCACTTAGCTGGAGGAAATGGTCATCAAACTGTGGCAATGGTTTCCTGTTCTTCCAGCAGGCTGTTTGTAGAATAGGTAGGGGGATGAAGGGGGGTTAACTTGAGCTTGAATTTGAACAAAGGCTGGAGTGCTATAAGTTGACAATAAAGAAATAAATGACTACTTCTGTGTCATGCCTAATCCCATTCCACATCTGAATGGACTTTGGAGAGAGGATGTGGTGGTGATCTTTGAGCACAGTTTTACGTTCTTGACACCTTGCAGGACACATTCCCTGTCACTGAGTAAGAGGGTGGCATACACACAGTATCAGTGGGCTTCTCAATCCCATGGTAGGTGTGATGAGATAGATCAGTGTTTCCTTGAAGTCAGTGTGGTGAACTAAGTACATGAGAACAGCACAAACCATCTGCAGAGCGGTGCTTCTCTCATCTTGCTTTCCTTTGGCTTCTCAGTGTTGGCCAACAGCTGTGGAGATGAGATGATCTTTGGAGCAGAGGGATCTGGAGAAAGAAGCTGTGCTCCTAGTCCTTGCCTGTGTTCTTCCCAAAGGGTGGGAAGCACAGAAAGAGAAAAGCCTCCCAGAGAAGCAGCAATAAGGAATTGCCTTAGAAAAGCCAACTCTGAAGTCTGGAAGTTTAGTAAATATTTGCTTTTGTACCTTGAGGCCAGCAATGTTTAAAATGTGAAAATGTTTTTCCTACCCTGAGGCCAAAGGAGTTTGTGCTTTGATTTAAACATTCATTCTGGTTTGTATTTAAGCCACCACAAAGTAAACTATCACACAAGCAGAGCTCTCAAAAACACTCATTGTGCATCCACCCTCTGGCTTCTATTTTATCACAAGTGATGAAGGATTGGAATTTAATGAAGGATAAGCTGTAGAGCTGGCCCAGAGGGTTAGCACAGCCAGCTGGGCTCCAAGTGTCTGGTAAAGGACTTTCACCCAGCAGGTTTCTCTGAGGTTTGGAAAGTCTACATCACTGTGCAGCAGTCAAGAAGCAGCACAGATAAGCTCACTAGGGAGCCTCCCTCAGACCCTCACAGCCAAGGCACATTGCTATTGAGAGAAATCTTTGGGAAAAAGAAACCTTTTCCAGCCAAATGGAGGCCATCAAATAGGAACGTGTTTGGCCATTCCACTGAGTCCTCCTTCAACCCTGAAAAGTGAGAAGATCCATTTCTCATGCAGAGTTCATCTGCCTTTCTGAGGAGCTCCAGAGCAATAAATATGGGCTGCAGCCTTTGAGTTGCTCTGGGGTTTATCGACGTTAAAGAAATCCCTTTGACTTCAGCTGTGATGTCAAATGAGTGCTGTAATTTCAAAACCCTTTGTGAATATACCTCTGCATTCCTAAAACAGTAGCCTTGTTTAATAGCTATAGCAAAACTTGTGTGTCAAAACGAAAGTGTTTTATAGGTGTTGTGGTTTGATACTGGCCAGGCACCCATGAAAGTAGTTCACTCACTCTCTTCTGCTATAGTTGGGCATAGGAGAGGGGAAAAAAAGAGTTAACAAAGGGCTCATGAGTTAAAATAAGGACTGGGAGAAAAACACTCTCAGGGCAAAATAGGTTCAAATTTAAAGGTATAAGGTAAATTTATTATTAACAGAGTCAGAGGAAGATAATGAGAAGTAAAATAAGCCTTTAAAACACCTTTTTCCCCCCCAGCCCCTCCCTTTTTCCCACTGACAGTGCAGGGAGACAGGGCATGGGGGTTTTGGCCAGTTCGTCACTCGAGATCTTCTTCTGTGTGCTCAGGGAGAGGAGTCTTTTCTCTGCTATGCCCTGGGGTCCCTCCCACGGACAAAAAGTCTTCCCAAAACTGTTGTGGCGTGGGTCACTCGTCCACGGGGTGCAGTCCTCTAAGGCTAGGCTGCTCTAGTTTGGAAGCAAAGGCTCTCTCTGTCTCTATATTTCGGTCTCCCACTGGATCACAGCTTTCTCTGGCATCCACCCACTCTGGCGTGAGCACTTTTCCCACGGGCTGCGAGTGGATCTCTGCATCCTCCATGGACTTCATGCATGACAAGGGAACAGTTTGTTTTACCATGGTCCTCACCACGGCCTGCAGAGGAACCTCGGCTCCAACGCTTGGAGCACCTCTTCCCCCTCTTTCTTTTCCCACTGACCTTGGTGCCGCCATGTTGTTTCCCTCACATGTCCTCACTTCCTCCTCTTCTCTGATTAGAAGAAAAACTGCTGCTGGTAGGTACCATTGTCAACAAGTTCCACTAATTCAAAGATTCCTGCCGAACCCTGCAGTGCTGAGAGGTTGATCTCATCTAAGTTCTGCGCTGGAGAGTCACTCATCATATTTTTCGCTGCTGCCAGGCGGCCCTGCCGCTAGCATGCCAGCAGTGGTGGCCGCCGTGGCGCTGGCCCTGTTTAACGCCTCTCCTCATGTGGGGTGCTGTAGGAGCTTCTGTTGGTTTTAGACGGTCGGGATGACTAGGGATGAGTGATCTCTGAGGTGAGGTCTTAGAGTATGTAGTTTTATTATGAAGGGCGTGGAGGTAGAGGCCCTGCTTGGCGCTGCCAGCTGCAGCTCGAAGCAGGCCAGAAAAGTAAGAGAGCAAGAGAAGCAAAGGTAAGAGCAAGAGAGAGTAAGGGCAAGAAGAAGCGGTAGTAAAAGAGACCGAGGTTCTCATTTACAATACAATAAATCTTCTGTGTTGAATATTCTAATTTCCACTACCCAATCTAGTCCAAGATACACATCATCCAGCATTTACATACAGCCTATAAGAATAGTTAAATTACCATACTGCATTACATTTTAAACTCTAGAAACTACTCTTTGGACCCCTGCTGCCAAGCTAGTGGGGACTGCTCTAACCCTTGGACCTGTCAGCAAGCAGAGGGTATTGTTCAACAGAGAGGGGATTACCTTCAGCCGGCCATACCATTGTTTTCCAGTTGTTCAGTAACTAAGGCTTGGTATCTCAAAGCTTGCTTTCATTTCGATCTCACTTATAGTTTCCATATTCTCAGCATCTTTTGCCAGGCAGTCATATTTATGAGGCTTTCCTGTTTCATCTTCCCCACCAGGGCGCCAGGAAGGGGAAGCCACCGCCGCTGGCCCTGCCCTTCTGCCCGCGGCATGGTTAGCTAGGGGCAGCCAGGCGGGCAAGGCTCACCGCGGGCCACACCGGGATGGCGCCGGCCACGGCACCTCGCCACCCCGGATAAAATTGCGCATGCGCTGGCTTGAGTTCCTTCTTAAATATGTCATCACGGGGCGTTACCAACCTCTCTATTTGGGCCAGCAGCATGTCCATCTTCAGAGCCATCAGCCATTGGCTCTGTCCGACACGGTGGAAGCTTCTAGCAGCTTCTCACAGAAGCTACCCCTGTGGGGCCCATACTCCCGCTACCAAAAAACCAGGACATGACAAATCAACACAATAGGTCATCTGTCACCAGCAACTGTGGCACTGAGTCTCTTCCTCTATTACAGCTGCCCATTTGTAAAATGGGTAATGTTTAGTTACCTCAGGAATGGTTTTGCAGGACCGATAAAATGTCTGCAAAATCTTTAAAAAGAAAGATTGCTCTTCTTTTTTTTTTTTTTTAAATTAAGCTCTTTATCTATTATTCCAGTTCTTTATACACTGGAAAAAAAAGAAAAATGAAAAAACCCTTATCACTTCTCTACCATAGTTCTCAAAGCTTCAGTGTAAAATCAGGTCTCTTACATTAACAGGAGGAAGTAGAAAGCAAGGAGAAGAATTGTACAGTGATGAAGACTTTCACCATCACCAGACTGAGATTAAGCACGACACTGGTTAGTACTGGTGTTGTAGCCCTTTTAAATCCATGCCACTGAGAAATCACAGCTGGTCTCATACCAGCTGAAAGTAGGTGAAGATGAACCCTTAAATTTTTTTCTTTTTAAATTTGTAGTACTACATTTTTCAATCTAAGTGATTGCTGGCTTAATTTAAATGGATACCAGCCATTCCTGAATTGGATTTGATAGTACCTGTACTGGATAGAAAAGCCACTGTTTGGCTTTCTTAGACTACTGATGAAGATTTGTTTGGGAACCACCATCAGACAGGGTGCTTTTAAAAACCAGGCAGACACAGGTGTGGGATGTAGCCCCAACCACACAGAGCGTTCAGGCTGAGCACTCAAAGCACCTGAGTAAATGAGAAGTTATTTCTGAGCATTACACCAGCTGTAGGCGTGTTGCTGTCTGTCTGCTGGATTTTGAGGCTGCTAACAAAGCCAGGAGAGAACAAAATACTGTTCTACTGTTGGTGTCAGCTCACTAGGAACCGAAGAAAATGAAAAGGCACAGATTACACTACCTTACTTCGCCAGTGACAGTTTTCAGTCTTTATAGATATGCTTTATGAACTGTCATTTTGCAGATTTCTCTGGCTGCCTATGCCTGTGGCCATACTTTTCTTTTATGGTGTATTGTTCTGCTTCCCTTCTTTTTTTCTTGCTGTCCTGCAGCAATTCTAATGTGTGCTGTCCCATGATTTGGAGGTTACATCTGCTGCCCATGAAATTTTGGGATCACAGGATCTGTCCTGTACTGAAAGATGAATTTGGAAGGTAACTAGCCAACAGATTGTTTGTTAAACAGTGTTCAAGAGCTATATACACCATTTTAGGTCAATGTTAAAACAGTCAAGTACCAATTGCTGTGGCTTTCCTTAGCCTCAGTCACTTATTTTATTGCAGTTCAGAGGTACACCCAATCTTCTAATGCTGATAACCCAGAGGTTCTGAATGTAAAGACGTCACTGCAGCCTCAAATACCAGCACATATTTATAGCATCTGTCTCAGCAGAGTTTCCTTTCTTCCCTACAATTATTTGAAGGCTGTAAGCCAACTCCAACACCCACAGAGAACTAATTTAAATCAAGATTTAAATCACCAAGTAGGAAATCTTGGTTTAAATAATACATTTGATCTCTTTTTGCAGTAGTAAGTTATGCCAGATATTTTTTGAAATAAAAGTTAGCTTTCATGGGTTGGTAACCATTAGAACACCTAAAGGGGGCCTACAAGAAAGCTGGAGAGTGGCTTTTTACAAGGACATGTAGGGATAGGACAAGGGGAAATTGCTTTAAACTGAAAGAGGGTAGATTTAGATCAGATAATAGGAAGAAATTCTTCACTGTGAGGGTGGAGAGGCACTGTAACAGGGTGAAGCTGAGCATGCCCCATCCCTGGAAGTGTTCAAGGTCATGTTGGATCAAAGGAGTGACCTGGTCCAGTGGAAGGTGTCCTCGTTCATGGTGGGGGTGTTGGAACTGGATGACCTGTCCCTTTCCACCCAAACCATTCTGATATCCTGTGATATATAATAAAAAATAGTATACAGTGAGGTCTTTTTCCTTGTTAACCAAAAGTATTTCTCTATGAATATTTACTGTGTTGATAAATTAATGATCACTTTATCATATTCTTAATTTTGTCATTTTTTTAATTGGAAAATGAAGTATGGTTCATTTATTTCTAGATGTTTTTCCTTGTTTTTATGAATCTATAATTGAATGAAAACTAGAATTCAATAAAAATTCCCCAAATAGCTTAATATTCTCTTTGTTATCTAAATAAAATATATTAAGTGATATAAGAAAATAAAAACCCACATTCTTTTCTTAGCTTAAAAAAAACTAACTGGTTTGTTACTGTGAATAATTAAGTTATCAGTCACTGAAGTAAGTCAGAGCAAAGAAATTGCAGAACTTATTGTGCTCATTTTTATTCATAGGCTGGAGAAAGAAAAAAAAGTAATTTTTAAAAAAATTCTCTACGGATTCACAACATGAAATGAACTTGTTAAATAGAACTGACAGAATAAAATTAAATTAGTAAATATTTTGTATGTGCAAGGAGGCTACTGCTTCCACATCTGCGTCCAAATATTTACTTCAGCCAATTCTTGTCCCAGGGAATCCACCTAGTTCACCTGACTAAAACCCACCTAGTACACCTGACTAGAACTTCAGCAGTAACAATATGTTATTTTAAGCAATTATATCATTTTAGACCTTGATGTGAACTGTTTTAATTTCACATTTCATTTAAGTACTTTTTTAAAAAGTTTTTATTTAATGTAAAGTAGTTTAGTTTTTAAGTGACTGGGGGTTTTTTTTGTCTACTTTGTCAACTACCAGGGAGTACAGAAAAGGCAGTGGCTTGTGTTCTGCATAGCCCCATTAATTTAAGTTGTGCAGGTTGTGAATTGGCATGAATCGTGTGCCCTAAAAACCAGAAAACTGCACGAAAATGACCTGGAAACCTCATTCTCCAGATGGAGGAGGGTATTTTGAGCTCCCAGCCTGGCCAGGAATTCCCCGGGCTGAGAAATATCCATCTCTGGCAGGAGCAGCATCTGGCATCATCCCTGCTCAGGATCTTTTTTTTTCCTCTGTGTAACGTAGAAGGAAGGGGGTAGAGGTCACAGCAGCAAATAACAGTTGAAGTATAGGGCATTTCCCAGGGAATTAACGGCAGGCTTGGGTTAATGGTCTCCCAGTTTGCTTTGGGCCATCAGCTCTTCCCAGCTCCTCGTTAATCCCCAGGAAATGCCCTGCGACTCAGTTCTTATTGTGGGTAGTGTGAATCAACAATATTCTGCATCTGCTCTATGTAGTGAAGACAAGAATGGAAGGTAGTAAATTTCCCTTCATTATGAAGATCTGCTGTATTTTCATCCAGAAACCTTTTGTTCTCCCTCCTAACATTGATAAAATGTGCTGAAAAAGAATTCCTCATCCATAAAGTGATGCCAGAGGATACAGACAAAATGTCTCACCCTTCACTCCAAGGTCTTTTCATTTTAATTTTTACACCCCCAGCAGCCCACTTGCAGGTTGTTTTACACCTGAGTGGATTTTAGAACATGGTCAGTTCTTCACCTTAACTGGAAGGAAGTCATTTAGCAGGCAGCTGAGTGTTATGTTCTAGACAGGGGTTGCTGAGCAAGAGTCCCACTCACAACATCTGCTTTGCTGTTAAACAGGCACAGAAGTTTTAAAGTCAGAGCAGAGAACTCCTCTGACACAAAAGGAAGATGAGGAGTGATGAACCCCTCTGAACAAGTCTTTGCTGCAGGAATATATATAATCAAGACTCTGAGTTGTTTGTAGAACAAGTCATATATAGGTAGAAGGACACAATACATCTTGGTTGGGTGTAACACTTGGTATTTTGGCTCTTCACCTGTCATTTATTTAACACGATTTTGAGCTGCGCATTGCAGGTGTTAGACACAACACACACTGAGCTCCACTGTAAAATGCAGTCCCTCTTGCCTGAGATAAGTCGAATTCAAAACTTTATATGTGAGTATTCTAATTTTGGCATGCACAGATTCCGCATATAGCTTACCATGGTATGAAATTCCATAATGTTGCTATGGAAGAATTCTGATTTGTACTAGCCATGCACATTGCAAAAATCATTTTTTCCCCCCATACTTTGTATTTATAAGGAGACAGGTTCTAGGTGGAACTGTACCCATCCTTGTACAGAGGAGTCCCGGTAAGTTCTGTGAGTTTGCTCAGGGATTGGGTATTTTGTCTTAGGCTTGGTGCCTGCAGGCATCCTCCTCAACCCTGAGCCAAATACCAGCACACCTCCAAAGAACAGAACAGCAGAGTCGACTCACTCCCGGACCAGAGACTGACTGGTTTGGTCTGAATGCATGTCAAAGAGTTCGGGGGAGGCTGGAAACGCACAGATGGGTGCTGGAAAAAGTGTTCACAGACGTGCTCTGAACCACCTCCAAAGTCCCATGCTGGGGGAGAAGACTGAGTGACACAAAGACCTGCTAAGTAAGAGCAAAAGGCAGACACCATGTCTGTCTCCTTCTGAAAAGGATTTGAAATATTTGTTCTTTCTTGTTTCCAGCACACTGGGAATGGTTGCCTGGTGTTGTTCTCTCTCGGCCAGTTGCTCTCCTGTCTGAACAGACAAGCCTCAGATCAAATTTTTTTTACTCAGTTTGTGGGCTGATCTAGGAGAACAGCATGGCTCTCTGTCTTTTTTGGCAGGGGCTCCAAGCCACCGCTCTGACAGCCTGGGTCTGGCTCACTGTTGGGTGCTGTGTGTTGCAGACAGATCCTAAACCAAAGTGTTCCCTGTCCAGTGCCACGTGCTGCTTCTGCGGAGGGGCAGCAAGCCATCAGGGAATGTGGGAATGCTATTTTTCAGGAGCTGCCTGCACATTATTACCTGCATCATGATTCAGTCTCCCTCCTCGAGCAGCCCTAAGCATTCCCGTGGGTTTCAAAAGCCTCATATGGCTTCTCTGATACTTTCACAGCCTACAAGAGATCAGGGGGCTGGAGAAGGAGGAAAGTGAAGCCAGAGAAGTTATACATGTGGGAAGGAAGTTGCATTCTCATGGAAGAGATATTGGACATACATCTTCAGAGAATTTTTCTCAGATACCAGCAGCTTTGATAGAAGTCCATGATCCCCCAAACTGAGGTAGACACACTATGGTTTAGGAGGCCATGCATGACACATCCCTGTTACCATGTTTTTACATAGAGTGTTCATACAAAGCGATGTCTGGTGGAGTCTGAGAAAACTGGAAATTTAGTACTGATCTGTGGTCAAAATTTTCTTCAATCACAAGGATATGTTATTCATCACCCTGTTGAGAATCCAGTAGTACCTTTTTTCATTTTTTGATATCACATTTTCTTACTCAGCCCATACAGAGAGGAAATTATGCTGTCGTAATGGAAAACTTTTCATTTTAAAAACAAAGCCAGCACGAATATCCTCAGCAGTTTCCGCATGCTCAACCTTAACTTCACCTCGTGTCTTGTGAAACTTGCTGTTGTGCTGGCAACGTGAACAATGATCATCTGAAGAACTTTCTTCTGTTTGCCTTTGGATCTCACGTAGATTAAACAGCAAAATCCACAGCAAGAGAGAAATGGTTTCTTCTTCTGTATTTCACTATGCTTTTTAGTGACTAAGAAATAACAACTTCTCTTTACCTTTTTGTTTTGAGGGTTGAACCTCTTACTCTGTTGCTGTCATCTCTCACTTGTAAATGTACCAGGGTCTTACAAACCTCTGTTCTGGAAAGGAAGAACATTCTCTGTGTGCTACCCCAATAAAGCTACATGAGCTGCTTGCTCTGCATTTGCCACAGGAGACTCCTTGGGGGCAAGGGTAGAGCTGTGATACAGGTCAGGGCTTGACATGTAAACAGGGAAGGAGCTGGAACACTCAATGGCCAGCAAACAAAGTTTTCTTTGTTCCTGTCTCTTGCAAGGCAGCACATATGCCTGTGATTTTGGGGATCCAGGAAGTAAAGGAAGAACCTGGGATCTGTAGCTGGCTCCAGGTGGGCATTTGGCAAGGTTCCCTCGCTGGCTCCCTGGACAGGCAATTGGAAGTACTGCTGCATTCTCCCTTTCTTTCAAGACCATCATTTCTTCTTGAGGTGCAGGTGAAAGTAGAGCTGTGTTGTTTTTCCAGGGCTACTGTTCTGGGAAGGAGCATCTTCCTGCTGCAGACCCTCTGTCCCTGAGGGTCTTGTGCTGGCATTTGCTCTATGGAATAACTATGAAATCCACAGCATTTCAGCAGGCACAGCAGGCTCTTCCAGCCCACCGTGTATTTTTCTGCAATAATATGGTTTCAATAGTTAAAAATGTGTGATGTGTGTGTTTTGAGGAGGCAATTCCAGGACAAATCACAGAAGAAAGGCCCTGACTGTTAGCAGTTCTCGGAGTTTACCACTTTTCACCTCTGCTCCCTTGTATAAACAGCAAGGCTTTAGATTTTCTTTCATATCAGAACATAAGAGTACTTTCATTTTTAAAAAATAAATTATTTAAAATTTCTCTGCGGTCAGCATTTTGAATACCTTAATAAAATAAAATTTTTCCTCTGCAAGTCTCAAATCAAACGCTGTTCCTTCCCCCTGTATTCCTGAGCTCTAAATTTAAAATAAAAAAGAACATATTGAATTTGAAGAATTGTGGAGCTGAATTTTACTACAAGGCTTAGACTAACGCATACATGATTTTAATGTCTGGAAATGTGTGCTTTTATTTTATCAGTTATGTAATGGTGCATTATTAGCTATTTTATTTCTGTGCTAGACTGGGATACATTTATGAAATTCCTTAAGGTGAACTGAAAAAAAGAAAATGCAATGGACTAAAATGTTATGGTTGTGTGCCATAAACAGCAAATTAGTGCACAGAATTTGAGAGTTTGTGTGCCATAAACAGCAAATTAGTACACAGAATTTGAGAGTTTTAAAACCCCCACACTATTTAGGGACACATCGAGGGGATATTGCTGTTGGGTGAAAAATGTGTGCTCATTGCCCCAAGTTTGCTGTCAGGCTCACAACACCCTCCAAACACGTGCTCTCAGATCCTCAGATTTTCAGCAGAAAGTCTTTCATGTGAAAGGGAAAAAAAAGTCAAGGAGACAGATTTTGGTTTCTGTTTATTTTTTAAAGCTACAAAAAGATGGTTCTATAGAAGCCATATGAATTTTATTCCTACACAGTCCCCTCCCGAGCATCGTCTGGGCTATAGACAAAGGGCTGTGTTGCTTAGCAACCCCCCTGAAGCTCATCAACACAGCCTTGGTATTAATATTTATCCCCCCTCCTTCCTTAAAAAAAAAGCCTTACTCTGGAATTTGAAATGGGATCTGTCCTCCCTCTCTTTTGTGCAATTAAAGCAATACTGCTCACTTTTTTCAATTAATGTTACTGGCTAAACCAAGCAATTTCTGCCAGGAGGGCCAAATACAGCTCTTGGGTGACTGACTGGAATAAAAGTTACATCAGGGATGAGTTTCTGTAGCCCAGTGTGTCTTCTACTGTCAGTGTTTCGTAGTTTCTCTTTCCTTTAGATCACTGAAATCCCTAATTTCCATCTTCCCACCCTTTTTTTCTGAGTCCTCTCCTTCCATGCCTGTACTGAGGGGCTCCCTCCTTGCTGCATCCTCCTCACCACCTCCAACAACTCTGGTGTCTTCAGTGGGGCACTGGGGGCACAGGAGGGGTTTTCCTGCAGCCTCCGAGGGCACCCAGACACCAGGACAGGTGCTGAACAAACCAGGGTGGGAAAAAAATCCAGTAAACACAACTGAAAGCTCAACTACCCAGACTGGGACTAACCAGGACCCAGCTGTTCCTTGGCAAAATGATTCTCTGCACCAGCAAGAGCCCTTTGCACGACATGAGTCCCTTTACAGCCCATTTTTGAGAATTTCAGTGGAATGTAATTAGCACACAGACTGAAGAAAATGTCTCTGGAGGGAGCAAAGCAAATTATTCAATGCCAGGGAAATATTTGGAATGGGCTCTGCTTTCTGTTTGTGTTAAACGGCCATGAGATCCAGGGGTATTCACTTTTCTGCCCTTCAGCCTTTCCAGAGAAGCCCCACCAGAAATACAGGTCTGAGTGTACCAGTACAGGCAGTGTATCCTCATCATATAAACACCGTGGTTACGTTGGGACTTGGTGTGAAAAAGAGAAGCAGGATGGAAAGAAGTCAGCTGGAGCTGCGACTTACTGTGCACTGCTGAGAAAAGGGCACTTAAAATAGTGCCTAAATAAGGGCTTGGTGCTTAAAGTTTTCATCACATTTGCTCTCTCCAAAATCCTGGTCACAAAATGTGATGCTCTGCAAGGCACAGATTCTTTCTGGAGTAAGATGGGATGTTTGAAACTGCTGGGAAAGGCACCGAAGGATGAGAAAAGAACTGTGATTCTGGAAGCAATTTCTTTTCAAAATCATTTTCCTTTGGGGGTGAAGAGGAAATTATTTTAAGGTCAGGAGCCGATGTGTATGGAAAACTAATTGCAAATGTGATAAAGGAAGAGAGGTGCAGAGTCCTTCAAACAGAAGCATCAACTCTGTAAACAGCAATATTGACTTCAGGCTCCAGCAGTGTCTTAATACTATATATATTCTTTTTTTTCATAACTTCTACCCCTTCTGTCATGCCAAGCAATAATAAGAACTGTTTACTAATATCATTGAGACAGGAGACCACAAAGACTTATGGTTGTTGGGCTGCTCTGGAATGGAGAGAACATTTTGCAGATGCTTCACAGCCAGTTCCAGTGTGCCCTTCCTAGCTGTGAATATGGAAGGTATCTCAGGCCTACACTTTCCCTGGAAGGTTACACCAAGACCCGTCATGTGGACTTTTTCTTGGCCTGTAAACTCAATGCAGGGTTCTCTAGAACAATGTTCATTCCACTTGGCCAGATCCTCAGCTGGAGCCAGCCAATACACCCACTGCCTTCCTCATCTACACTCAGTGTGACAGCCAGGAATGATCAGTTCTTTATATCTAAAATTTCTTTCTTAGAAGTCCTGAAATCTGCAAGCTTCTTACTTTTGATTGGATTAGCCTTCACTCAAAAGAAAATCAGTTTTCAGCCTCTATAAACTGGACCTCCTTTTGATTCCACTCATTTTTCACTGGTTTTGCCCTTGTGAATCTCCTTTAGGATTACTCCTGACTTACACTGATATAAGAATGAGAAGATACAGGACCACTAAGTGGTCCTGGCATTTAGAGCCAAAATGTGTGTGCCACTCTAGGTGCAGGTACATCTCAGCACAGGGGGAACAAATACAGGAGAGAAGGGGAGTGGGGCAGACGTGAGCAAACTGAATGGGAGCCGTGCAAGGGGCTGAGCCACTGAGAGCACAGTAGAAGCATCTCCTCTTTTTCCAGCTGTTGATGATTCAGCCTCACCTTTGCTTGGTCTCACATCACTCAGCTATAAGCAGACACCATCTTTAGGATCCAGCAGTGTCAGTGAGCAAGTACTCTTTAGCACCTTGCTGGCAGACTTTAAATCCCTTCTTGACAGGTTTGGCAGGAAAAAAGCTTTCATAAACTTCCCCTGTTTTACTTTGGGCAAAGAAACTCAGCCTAGTTGTGCCTGACCTTTCCAGCTGTGAGTTAGAAAGTGCACACAAGAGCTACTCCTTCAGCACAGCTGGAAAGACCTCAGTGCAGTGGGGAGGTGGGTGATGCCTGAGGGTAGTGATGCCTCCCAGACTTTACCACACGCAGAAGAGGCTGGCTGGTTGTTGCTGTAGATGCTCTGTTAATGCTGCCTTTATGCCAAATCAGCTACAGCATCTTGAGAAGTTGCAGAACAGCACTTCCAAGGGTAACTGGTTTAATTGGCTTTGTCCTGCTAAATTCACCTCTTTAAATGGCTCTTTTGAAGAGCTGTTGCTTCTCATTTACTTCCTCCTCTCCTTTTTTTTTTCTTTTTTTTTTTTTTCTGACAGGATTTAGTGCTGCTGCTCATCTTCATCTCCTGAGCAGATTCTCATCTTCCCTGTGACAGGAGCTCCTTTTGTGCCCTGGGCATTTACTTTTGAATTATTTTAATTTAAAACAATGCTGGTGAAAAGCAGGGGTAAGAGCTGTACGATCCTGCCTTTAGTGCAAAAGACCGGGTCTAGCCTTAGCAGGGAAGAGCAAATTTCCTTACCTTTCTTTGGTGGCTCTCAAAACCACCTGAGGCAGCACTGAACTTATTCATTCTTCTGTAAGTCCAGCTGGGATAGTGTATTTTCCAGTGAGATAGTGTATTTTCCACTGGGACCAGTAAGGTCCATGTTATACATTTTGCCAGATTGCCTGGATTCAGTGGCCACCAGTCAGGACAGCTGGGCTTGAGCCAGTAACCAAGGAAGAGATCCTATTTGACAACTACATGCTGCTCGTTTTCACCTCATCTGGCTGCCAAAGGGTTTAAAGGGTTTGTGTTTTCAAACCTTTCCCTCTTATGGTGATCTCCCTTCCTCAGCATTCACACATCTTTCTGGTTTTTGAGTCAGCCAATATCCTCAGCTTTGGTTTTGTCTTTGGTTTTGAGCTTCTAAAATCACTTGTGCAAAGTAGAAGAAGGGGGGCTGTTTTGTCCCAAAAAACAATACTTACCATGTGTAAAATGCTTTTCACCTTTCTAACAAACTCAGTTAACTAATTAATCCTTGCAATATCGCTGGAAGGAAAGTAAATATTATCTCACTTTTACACACGGGGAAACTAAGGCAGAAAGGTGAAGTGAATTGCTCAAGGCTGGTGAAAGATTTAATGCTGCAGTCAGTTTTATAAACGCAGGGGTTTTCTGGCTCCTGGTCCTGCATGCAGGCAATTAGATCAACTCTCCAATGGATAAAATAGGCTACAAGGCATGGCCTTCCCTTGAGGCAATGGTGTTGCTCTGGGGTCTGCAGAGAGGCTGAGGCTCACAACTAGGGAGAGGTGAGGGAAGGGCAAGCACTGTCCTGGTTTGAGCCCCATCCCTTCCTAACTGTACCAAAGATAAAACAAGCTGCATAACATGTACAGCAAGTGGAGCTGCAGAAGGCTGCAAAAGTTCGAAGGAGTTTTGGGTCAGCTGTGTCAAATCAGTGTAATTTGGATGCAGTGTGGAAGACAGGAGTGCTGCATCTCCTGCAAATGAGCCTCCATGTGATGGAGATATGATTTGCTATGCCTGTCATCAGGAGGAATAAACAAGAATATTCATCTGCCTATCTTTTATGGCTATTCCATCTCAGGAAAGGCTGTGAGCAACTTTCGTGATAAGTATTTTGTGCTGGCGCTGTGCTCATTCTGCTTAAAACAGTTCCACTTGTTCCAGAATGACACTGGGCAAGGCAGCAGCCTTATCACAGCACTAGACAAGTTCTGGAATCAGTGACAATGGTGTGAACAGAGAAGTTGATTCAACTTCAGAACTGCTCCAGCTTTCTGCTGCTGTATCTGAGCACGGGGCTGGCCAAAAATATCTGTCTCTGGACCAGCCGAGAGAGGAAAATTAGAACATCTGTGCAGCAAGGAAACTTTGCTGTGTCGTCAGCCAGCACTCTAAAGGCACTGCTCTAGGGAAGGTTGTACCAGTGCTTCAGTCTTGCTATTAATAATGAGCATTCCTGCTCTTTCTGAGACAGAGAATTCATGACTGAGGAATCAACACTACCCCTCTAAACTCACCAAAATTTTTTCATAGCTAGTGGGTCTATGCTTTAAAACAAAACAAAACCAGCTCCAAAAATATGGCAAGTGAGTGCCAATAATTTTTATTTCTGCACTGAAGTAAATTGTTCCAAGCATTTTGTGAGAGAAGGACAAGAGAGGACAATCCATCACTGCAGAGTACATCAACATATTAAAAAAATGCAAGTAGTGGGGAAAGCTTTTAATTTGAATGATATCAGTGCCCACAAGCATGACAATAATTAAAGGTCTGCCAGCATGGCTATTATACATTCTGGTTTAGTGCATTTAATATCTCAGCTGCTTCAAATCACATCAGCCTGATGGCTGGCAAGCATGTTTCCACTCTGGATGCAAATCAAACTCTCACGCACCGTTCTGAAGCCCCACTTTAAAGATAGGACTTTTTTGCATCAGGACAGGACAGGCTGTCCTTCGTCCTTGCAGTTCTGTAATGCTGGTACACTTCCACTGCCTGAGAAAGAGGAGAATAAATTATTCTCCTTACAATTAGACTGAAGTGTTATCATACCCTACTTCAGGGCAATTTTTCCAGTTCCCAAAACTTTCTTTCTCCCCTGGCTGATGTGTTTTTCGTGATCTGTCAGGGATGCTCCCTCCCTTTTGGGTTGTAATGATGGTAAGGGAGGGGCTGTGGTCCCTCGCTCCTCTGCAGCCCTGGGCTGGTGCCTGACAGGGCACTCTGTGCTCCAGTGCATTCAGCTTGCCGTGGCTGGGCTGACTGCCAGGCTGCAGCCAGCTCTGATGGGCCAAGGGGGCAACCAAGGGGTTTGACTTCATCTTCTGCTGCTTCCACGCTGCGTTATTCCTGCAGAGCCACAGGACCTCCTCAGGAAGCGCAGCCCGGAGCAGCACTGGCACAGCACCGAGGTGGACGAAAACAGATGATCGCTTTTGCAAATAGCAATTTCCAACACTCTCAGAAACAAGCCAACAACTTATTTTATTTTCATTTGGGGGGGATAAAAACAAAAAAAAACCACAACAAAGAGAGAGGCAAACGAGCGATGTGACTTGCATCACCATGAACACTCTGCTTCCATGTCCCCCACTCACTTTCCCTCTGCCTGCTTTCCCTTTCAGCCCATAACCTCAGGAGGGCAGGAGCTGTCTCTCACCGGCTGTTTATGCAGATCTGAGCACAATGGGGCCTTGATCCTCCCTAGGTCCTTCTGATGCTACTGCAGTACAGCTGAGGAGGAGGTTTTAGACAGAGATGGCTGCAAGCTTCAACTCGTAAGAGATTGAAAGTGCCCTGGAGGTCAGGGGGGAGGTGACACATCCTGAGACCTTGGGAACATTAAGGAGTGGAACAATTAGCTGGCTGGAGGTTGGCAGGGAGAGTGCTGGATCTGAAGCCACCGAGCAAAAGTGTGACCTTGTTAGGATTAAAAAGTAGAGAGCTCAAGGGGGTACAGAAGGGAGACTGGGAGGTCAAATGAAGGATATAGACAGACAGATACAAAGGTTAAAAAAATCCAATGGCAGTTTTCTTCTTTGCCAGTTTCACATCTGCTGCTGTACTGACTTTGTCTCTTGGAAATCACATTGGAGCAGTTTTTTCCCTTATGACACATGGTAAATGATGGTGCATGTACTTCTAGACCACTGCAAATGCAAGGTAAAATATAAAAGCATTTCAAGCAATGTAATTTGCAGTAGACTGGGAGAGAACGCACCCAGGTTCGTATGACATCAGCTGAGGTGCAGAAACCCTCTCTTTTAGGGGTCAAATATTTCTTAAGCTGTGCTGATTTGACCACTCAGGGCAGCTTTATTTTGATGGTGCTGTCCTGTGTGGATTCACTTTGCTTGGAGGAGGTGTGAATTCATACTGCAACCTTTCCTTCAGTGGGGACATGGGTACAGCTCCCTCTGTCTGCCCCTTTTCATACACATTTTGGAAGCTGATTAGCTTTAAAGCCTTCTATACCCTATCAAATTGTTCAAAAGCTATTAGGAACAGGTGTCTACCTTGGCAATTTAGTGTTCTGGAGGGGTTCTTGGTATAAATTATCCTTGTGTCCTTACTTTGAGTCTTGCAGTTGCACTCAGGCATCCATCTGATCACAGCTGTGACCAGCTCAGGGCCATTTGCCACCTGTTGGAACCAAGGCTGGAGTCATGAGGTGCCACCCCAGGTGCTGCACTCACAGAGCAAACAGAGCTGCCAGCTGCTGGTGCTCCAAATTTGTGTGAGGGGTTGCAGCACAGGCAGCCCAGGCTTCTTAGCTGGGAGAGGTGTGATGTGAACGTGGGGGCTTGGAACTGTAATGGGAACAAAGTGAACCAGAGTCTTAATTCCAGTTGGCTATGACGATGTGTTCACAGAGCATTTGAAATCAGGTAAGCTTTGTCTCCAGAAGACACAAAGCCACACTAGCCCTGATCAAGTGCTGTTAGCTGGATTTGGTCATCAGCTATAATGAATAACTTGAAACAGCGTCAGTTTTACTGACAATGTTGTTAATTTTAACAAGAGTTTTGTTTTATGCTGATCCACGTAATGATTACTTTAAACATTGCTGCCTGCCCTTAACTGGTCACTGTGCTGCCTGCCTGGCCACCTCCTGCCAGTGCAGAGTGTGTGACACAGTGCTGGCTCCCCACAGGACACCCAGCCAAACACAACCTGACAGGAGGCAGGTTTTACAAAATCTGTGCTCTGAAAGGAAACCAGATCAAACACTTTCATTTGTGTTGTGCCCCTCACTCACAGGATCCTGCTAGCCCAACTTGGGCAGTATTGGCTGTTACCACTGCTCTCCGGTGCCGTGTCCCGCTGGCCCAGACTCAGGATTCCTGCTCCTTTCCATTCCTTACTTGCATCCATTGTGCTGGAGGTGCCCTGAGTCTGCTTTCCACAAGGCCCACTCCTTTTCCACATCATCCTGCTCCTTTCCCCCCGCGCTGCCCGTGGGCTGTGGGATCACACCAGATTGCCGGTTAATATTTGGGGAGAGACAAGTGTGAAACTTTATTTGGGAAAATGCCTCCAAAACCAGCATCTGGATCAGAGCACCTGGAAGAAGCTGTCTAGTAAAAACCCTCAAGAACAGGGAATGCTGGACACCAAGCTGGCCTGCCACCAGTGAGATGATGCTGACACGCTCCATCAGTGTCTCTCGTGACCTCAGCCACATCACTTCATTACTCTGGGCCACCAGAAGAATCGGTGACCTCCAAAATCCCCCTCCACACAGAGTTTATCACAGCAGACTTGGGAAAGGTGCTAAGGAGCCTCTGGCTCAGGCTGTGTGGGGGAAGCAGTGGGTAGGGGAGGGGCTGGGGAGGAGCTGGAGTGTAAAGCCAGATGGCCTGGGAAGGGATTTATCCCAAAAGGAGGGATGTATCAGAGCAGCCTGGGAGGGGATCACAGCAGCAAGAGCAATAATGCAGCTTTTTTGCCACAGAATAAAAAGAGGGAGTTAGATTGACGTGCAGATATCACTGCTGGCAGATACGGTTCTCAGGGAGTTCCCAGAAGCACTACTAATAAATGTCAATTTTTATTATATACTTTGCACTTCAGAACCATTCTGATTCTCACTGCTTGCTTCGTTTTTGAAGAAACACCACCACTAGAGTGCCATTTGGGCATCCATCTTTCTAATGCACAAATTTACCCTTGTCTCCTTGTATCTGCAGGTTACCAGTTCATTTTGGGGATAACTTCCATATCTTTCAGCATTTGGACATCTCATTTGCTTACACACAGAGATAGGCTGCTAGAAGATATACTAGGGTTTGAGGCAGCAGAAATGTGCAGAATCTGCATGGTTCCTGGCTGGTATGGGGATTTTTATACTCCCTTTAGGCATAAAATAGAAAAGAAAACAAAAAACAGGCCAGGCTAAAGTAGTCCCACCCTTGTCTGGTCTATGTCTCCCCACTGAACATCAAAGCTCCCCAATAGCTTCCCATTCTGCAGGATAAAAACAGTGACAGATTCACATGGACATCTCTGAAACAGAACACTTTTGTCTTCGCAGTTCATTTTTGCTTTTGGGGTTGCTGATACCCAAATTTGATGTTCAGGAGCATCAGGACGTGAAAGGATCAGTGTAGCCAGAGGTTCCTCTCCTGGGAAATGTTTGAGGAGCTGCAAAAAAAAGCTAATCTAAACCCCAGTAGCTCTTACCTGAATGCTGCCACTAAAGTCACATTAGGACACCACAGCTGTGAACTATATGCTTGTGAGCACAGAGTAACTTCCATTATTTTCGATGTAACAGTGAAGCCAAAGGGCAGCACAGCAGATGAATGGGAAATTGATCAACTCTTCTGGACATATCCCACTGTATCCCAGAATCTATGTGTGTGGTCCAGATACTACAGTGATAAATGCTTTGGAGACATTTATAAGTTAGATGAGAGTTGTGTCATTTAGAGCAGAATGGTTGAATTCTGGAGCTCTGTGTCTTTAGAGTTTATGATTTGCACTGAGTTTTCTGACCAGCAAAGTTCATTCTATCTTTCTCTTTTTCTCTTTTTCTTTCTCTTTTTCTTTTTCTTTTCCTTCTTCCCTTTTTTTTTTTCTTTCTTTTTTTTTTTTTTTTTCTTTTCTTTTTTTTTTTTTTTTTCTTTTCTTTTTTTTTTTTTTTTTCTTTTCTTTTTTTTTTTTTTTTTCTTTTCTTTTTTTTTTTTTTTTTCTTTTCTTTTTTTTTTTTTTTTTCTTTTTCTTTCCCCCCCCCCCAGGAATTTTGGTCCAACAAATAGCTCTAAAAGCAGGTAGTCTTAAGCATTTAACAGAGTAAGTTTTTGTTGCACAAATCGGTTTCATTTCTTAAATCCTTTTATTTATTTCTATAGGTCACCAAGTAAAAATTCAGATAATCTAGAGTCACTTTCGTATCAGACAGGCATATTCAAATATTTAATTTTAATTAAGTTCAAGTTAAAGTGCTCAAGCATTGTCTTTACATCAGCCCCCTCATGCCTAGACCTGCATAATCTACATCTCCATTTCATAGCAATGCTTGAAAAAAACACTCCAGCATTTGTTCCCTTTATTGTTTATCTTATGGGTTAGATTAATGTCACTCTGTCAGTTATTTTGCCAAATCGAACCATCAGTTCAGGACTCCAAAACAGGCATGTGAAAAATGTCCAGTAGAGTATTTTCTAAGATTAGGTTCTACCCTATCATCCAGGGTTAATTTAGGACCATTAATTATGTGTGGGTTGGCCATAAGTTTTCAGGCATGTATTATTTTATTACCTGATCACATAATTAAAATGTCACTTATCAAGGGACAAATTCTAATGAAGTTAAAAGCACCCTGATGACATATTATTATTTGACCTGTTATATAAGAGGATTATTTCTTGCCTGTTACTGATTGAGTTTCTTTGACAGCATGAAAATCACTGGTTTTCAATTAGCTTTTTCCTCAGAGAGGGGCCAAAGCCATATACTACATCCTTCTTATTCATTCCAAGACTCCCTTTCACTGAGGTACACTGAGGTACACTGTTTTTACAGTCTGAGCTCATCAGCTTGTTCAGCTGCTAAAGAAAAAGGGTAAAAGTTGTTGATCTGTGATAAAATGTGTGCAAAGAGGGTCAGGAGGAGGAGGAGGCTATAATTACAATGGTATCTGCTGAAGGTCATTCAAATTGAGCTCAGTTCAGCTGGAACTGGAGGAACTGACTTAGGATACAAGAGAAAAATGGAAATTTCAACAAAGCAACAGCTAGGAGGGCAACAAAATAACCTACAGCACAATTCTAAACTATGTAAATACCCTTGGAAAGAGGTGAATCTTGAGTGGAGAGAGATGTTAGTGAAGGTTAACAAAGAGGAACTGGAAAAGCACTGGTTTACTAGAAGTTGCTTGCTGTTGGTGCCACTGAGGGGCAGATGAGCGGGGCTGGGTAGGAAGGGGTTTGTTGCTGCTCAGGTGGTCACAGACTGGAGGGATTATTGCCATTGCAGGTTCTGAAGCCTGGCAAGCAGTTTTATCCAGGTATGTGCTCAAAGTGTTCATTGGGAGTTACATAAACAAGAACCCGACATTATTAGCCAGGGTTTCACCAGTATTGGTAATACTGAAGGAGGGTAGGCTTAGAAAAGGCATTAGGAAGAAATCCTTGACTGTGAGGCACTGGCACAGGTTGTCCAGAGAGGATGTGGATGCCCCATCTCTGGAAGTGTTCAGAGCCAGGTTGGATGGGAGTCTGAGCAACCTGGTCTAGTGGAACTTGTCCTTTCCTGTGGCAGGGGGTTAGAACTGGATGATCTTTAAGCTCCCTTCCCACCCAAATCATTCTGTGATTCTGGGACTTAAGAAGGAAGGAAGCTGCAATGGACAGACAGTGGAGTAGATTAGCTCATTCTCTCTTCATCCCAGGTTATGATCTGGAGACCAGGCAGACTGTGCTGCAGTTACACAGTCTCCAAATCTCAAAGCTGTGCATTAAACCAGTGTGGCCCACTTTAGAATGGAAGAGTACAGCAGCTTTGACCAGCCTTAAGAGAGATAACACATGAAATGCTGCTGCTGCTTCCGGCAGAAGCCTTCTACACACACACCCTGACAGTGTGGGGGACTTCTCCCCGGAGTTGGGATGCAGATTCTGCGGTTACTTTCCTGGGAATTGAGGGAAAGGATCTCGATGTGTACCTCACCAACAACTGGATGGTAAGATACATTGGATCCTAAGTTATATTATTTCTTCGCTAGCTGTAAAATTGATGGTACCTTTAACCTTATGCTGTATATACCTACTAGTAGTTCTTTTTATTCTTATTCCTGTGTAGTATATAGTTTGTTTTAAGTTTTATGTCTGTTAGTTTTGTGTCTATTAAATAAATAACTCATTCTATAATAGACCGAATCAGCCATTATTAAAGAACTTGCGAACGAAAGTGGGTCTTGAGGTGCTGGCCACCCCAATAAAGCTACTGCCTGCTGCCAGAGGCTTGGGCAAAAGGCAGAGACTTAGCTAAAACACCCACATCCATTCGCAACAGGTTGTTTCTCAGCTACCATCCTACCCCCAGACTGGATGTACAACATCTCTGAGAGGTGCAGGGATAACCCTGGCATTTGCCCCAAGACTGATGGTTCCAGAGTTTTGTTTCTTTAGTAGGTGGAGCATGGCAGTGACAAAAGTCATTTGCAGTGCAATTAGTACTTCTGTGTCTATCTGGCTCAGTGACAACAGCATAAATTCAGAAATTTTCTGTGTTTTCCCTGGATCAGAGTTCAGCCTGGGGGTGAGCATTGCCTTGATCTGACATGTGCTGCATCTTGCAGGAAAAGCTCTGACCACAAGATACCCAGCCTCTGCATGATTCAACCCCCCAGTTCCCTGAGAAAGGAGTGTCAGGCTGTTTGCCTCCCATTCTTTCCATCCCCTGTGAAAGCCCTGAGTCCTTTAAGAGGAGCAGCACCCATAAGGCAAGCCCTGCCGTGGCTTCTCACTGCCAGGCAAAGTGTACCCAGGATGACGGAGGAGCAGTGAGGAGCAGGAATGCACTGCTGCAGGATGCTCTGAGCTCTGGTAACTCCAGGGGTCCAGGCTGCATTCAGCTTGAGCCAGAACACTGCTCCATACCTGGGGTGCCAGGACACTCAGGGTAGGCCCTTGTCTGCTGCTGCCAGCAGAATCCCTGCAGCCTCCAAGATCTGCTGGCTCTCAGCCACAGATCTGAAATCCCTCTGTCTGCCTGCACACAAAGGTTTGGTGGGCTGCATCTGGCCACAAGCCGGGCTTCCCCTCTGCTTACCAGCCCCACTTTGACCTCACCTAGATTAAGCTCAAGCTATTTTGCTTCTACATCTCCTCTGCTCACATAATATGGCAAAATTTGGATGCTGTTTTCCACAGTAATACAAAGTTTGATAAAGACCTCACCCTGTGTTCCAGTTCCTTTCAGAGCCCTGAGACCTATATTGCACAAAAAGGAGCAAGGGCAGGGAACCACCTACAGCCACTTATCACACATTATCGATTTCTTTCCATTGTGAAAAACACTCCTTTTTTTCAAAAAGCCACCTTCCGCCCCCTCCCTCGTAGCTATTGATTCCATAGACCAAAACAATAATGTGCACCTTGCTGCAGTGAACTTATGAATGTCTAATTTTGAACAGGAAAATGTCACAGACCTGCACTCATAGGCAGGGCTTTGAACTGAAATGTATATCCTGTCTCTTCATCCGTGGTTTCCTGCAGGGGAACATTTACTCCCTCCAAAATTCGCTATTAATTTAAGCATTGTTAATGATACCCAGCCTCTCGCTGGCAGAGAGAGGAGGATGCGATTGTCCATTTTGGTTCCCAGGAGGTCCTTGAATGGCTGTGACAAGCACCAATAATAGGACTTAGAAAAAAAGAGAAGTTGCTAACTTTGTCCCAATGTATCACAGTTATAATTTCCTTGAAAGATGAAAGGATTGTTAAACTGACTGGGAATACAAAGCAACTCTCCTCAGATTGAACTGAATCATCTTTGCCCATTTCAGCTGTATTGTTCCTTTTCTTATCTGTGTATTGTGGAGTCCTAATATTTCTTGCAAGTAGCTTACTCTGAAACCCATCCCCTAAGTGACACAGATGCAGGTTTGTAGGAGACGTAGGTGCACTGAGAACCTGATCCCTGGAAATATTTAGATGCAGAAGGATGGAGAGATACCCAGAGACAGTTTTCTCAAATGCTCAAGGTTACAAATCCTCCTGGACTATCCTTTCCCATATGAGAATATCAAACTGCCAGTAAGATTCTGACCATGGTTCCGCTCATGGCAGGCTGTAACATTTTAGAAGGAAGTTTCTATACTATTATATTTTCATTGCACATTATTGCATAAGTTTGGACTTTGATCTATTTAAAATCCTAAGATTCCTATAAGAAAACCAACTCATCCAAATTACAGGGCTTTACAATATGACCGCTATATTTTTTTTAGAAGATTACCATGAAGATTGATTCTGCTGAATATAAAAATGTGTTTATGGGTAGGGACAAATATCCCCATAATAACTTCAACAATTCTTATTTTATAATGACTAGGAGCTTTTATTAGACAAATAAGAGACATTTTGGATTCACTGCTACTTTCTATTTTAAGCTTCAGACAAAGGCTTGGCAGCTTTCAACCACTCAGGATGTAGCACTGGAGGATACTGACGAAGGAAATTGCCAGTGTAGGAAATTATCTGTCCCCAGGGAGGGGAAGCCAAGGGAAAAAAGTTTACATTTTGGGTCTTTGCAATAGTAGAGCAAGAGAAGACTGGCACTAGGGTAAAGAAATTAAATGAGTCCTTAAAAGAAACTGGCTAAGGGCTCTTCTTTGAGTGCTGAAAAAATTTGTAGCCTGTGCACATCAGACTTAAGAACCTAAGAAACCATCAGGCAAGAGCTTGGAAAAAGCAGGAGAAAATAGAATAAGAAAATGACAATGTAGGAGAATAGTTTGGTTTAACTGTTGAGGAAGTAAAATGTGGGAGGTATTTCTGGGATAAGAAGCAATTGAAGTCAGAGAAATTCACTATGATGTGAGTTTGGAGCCTGTAATAGTTTTTGTGTTCCCATGAAAGACACCTGATCAGAGCAAACTGTTGTAGCCTGTCTTACTTCATGGATAATTTCTTTGTACTTAATTTCTTGTTTCACTTCTTGAAGACACACTTTCTTTCCCTGGTATTTGTCACTGTGTTAAAAAGTTGTACAGATTTCCAAAAGGAGGCTGCGTGTCGGTGTGCATGCTGTGTTTATGGGTAGGCACACTTATCTGAATTAATTTTGTTATTATGCAGACCTAATTCAAAATACATTAGAGGAAGACATTATTCAACAACTAGTAGATGTTATATCATCACCATATTCTAATGGGCTGGTTAGCAATTTTATTGTATTCAATTTGCAGCGTGGCAATTCCATGTCAGGTGGAAGAGCTATCAAAATGAAAAACTGCGTTAAAATTAAAAACCAATAGTCCACGTTTCAGTCTGAATGAGCTTCCTGGTGGAATGAGGAAGTGTGGTTATCCATGGGTCTGCCCTGGATACTTGTTAAAAATAGGCTATGGAAATCCTTGGATAAAGGTGGAGAAATCAGGTGTTTCTACTATTTCACACACAAAATTAGTAAATATGTCACTGGGGTTTTAGAGTTTCTTCTTTTGATCCTCTCTGTTCCCTCATGAGAGTAACACCAAAGAGTCACGACCCTGCACATTTCTTTTTGGAGGAGCTTTTGTCCCACATTCAAAAACCATTTGATTTGTCTACTGCCTTCTGAAACACAGGGATGGAAGCAATATTTTATTGTCCTTTGCCTCTCATTTTTACACCTATAAAGCAGGCATCTCTTAACTCACTGTCAAAAAAATATATGCTGGGGAAAGTATGAGGATTTTCACGTATCTTGCTCAGTCCTTCACAGAGCCTAGGCACAGGGAAGGCTCCTGCCTGAAAGCCAGCTTGAATCCTGAAAGGAACTGGTAACACCACTTTTGCACGCCCAGATAAGAGAGAGAATCCTCTGCCCTCCTGAACCACTTCAGAGCCCCTGTGTTGTTGCTGGTGGCCCTCGTGGTGCTGTGGCTCCTCACAGTTTGCTTCCACACTGTTTGCACTGATGCAACTGTTTGTGAAGCTGCATTTTGACATCTCAGGTCACTGAGTTGATCCCATTAAAAATACCACCCCCCCCCAGGAACGAAGCAAGAAGATGGATTTGCAGCAGATGTAGATACTGCTGCCATCCTCGGCCCTTCTCTCTCTCTGGTGGAGCATCCTGTTCCCTCAGCAGAGGCACTGGCAGTTTGCTATGGCACTGCCAGCCCCAGGGTGCTAAGGCAACCCAAAAGTTCGCAGCAGTGTAAATGAGTGCTCGAGCTGTAAACTCAAATATGACTTTGCGTCAGTTCAGCTGGACTGATGACTAATGGGCTAATGAAAGTGCCCACTTCTCCCAGCCATGAGCTCCTGCCACCCACAGGGTGGGACAGGGTGCCTTCCTGACCTGGTGAAAGAAGATCTTTTTCCCCTTTTGCTTTCAGCCCCATCAGCATACAGCTCCCACTCCCTGTGGGCTGCAGGTTCAGCAGCAAAGGTGGGGAGGCACTGGGAAATCACAGCTGGACTGGAGGAAGACAGGGCCATCCCTCTGGGAGGGAATGTGGGTTTAGGTCAGTTTAATCCAGTTGCAGGGCTGTGTTTTGAGAAAGCTTTGGAGAGGACAACCAGCCCACTCACCGAGTTCTGAGCGATGGCGACTGCCAGCCAAAGGCCATGGTGGACAGAGGGGACAAGGACTGCCTCAGTCCTGGCCAATAAACCCATCAGGGGGATAAGACAGCTCCCCAGGTATTACATAAGCACCCACAAGGTTGGAGGGGTTGCTTGTATCACTGATTTTTTTTTTTACTGTACATTTTTGCAAATGCATACGCTTTGGAGATTTTATCTTGTAAAGGCAGTGGAGAAACATCCCACCTGACACGGCTGTGACTTCTAGGGATGAAAAGCTTTTGGAACCATGCCTGGCTGAGCCCTGCTGAGCTGGGCTCCCTGTAGCAGGCTGAAGGCAGTGTGAAATGCTGCCCAGTGCAAGGGACACTGCTTTACAGCCCCTCAGCAAACCACAGTGAAGGGTGCAGTGCTGTGAAGCATTGGGTGTTCTGTGCCTGGGAAAGGCTCAGGTGAGGAGGGAGGTGGCACGTCTGAACACATACACACACACTCTTGTTACAGTCCCATTTCTGCAAAAATGATGAACTGACTAAAGCAGAAGCTTCGACAAACCGCAGGACAAATTCTGTGAGCCAAAGTATGCTGAATATCATGTGGTATCCTTTTAAATCTTGTTTGGAACTAAAATATTCTGTTGATTTTTTTCCCCTCCCAACAGAAAACATGGTCTATTGTTACTTAAATAGCATATATTTCTGTAATAGCCTTTTAATGCAGAGCTGTTTTTCTTTAGGGCCTTGAATATATGCAAATGGAAACGCAGCAAAGAGCTGAAGTAGAAAGGAAGCACAGTAGTCTGGAAAAAACGAAGGGGTGAGTGACTGCAAAGATCAATGGGCAGAGCAAGCTTATTAGGCTTTTGGGGGAGGAAGGGGGGTTATTAAATACCTCATGTCTCATCCTATGTGAATGTAGCTGCCTTATTGCAGAGACCCTGCAGAAGTCAGAATGTGTGAAGGAAGCAGCCTCTCCTGAGATAAGTGATACAAATCAGAACGTTTCCATTCCCTCAGCTGTGATGCCGTTCGACTCCAAAAGCGCTGTTTAAATATGAATGGCATCCTGTTTATGTGCGTATTAGCAATATGTATGTCCATAAAGACCTGCAGAAATGCAAATATTGCTCTGCACACAAGTGTCTCCCACTGAGGCTGCCTGGAAAAGTAGCATCAGGACACAAATTGGTAACAATAAGTGCAGCTGAAGCCAATAATGAGGTAAAATACATATGCATGTGTGAGGAGAGTAAAACCTTGGCTCCGAATCATGTGCTTCTTAGAGTCTGGTGATACCAATTCCCCAGTGCCTCTGCCCCTCTGTCCTCGGCTGCAGGTGTGACCAGGGGATCTCTCCTTCTGCTTCCAACACCTTGGATGAGTGTCCATTTTACGTGACAGAGGCTGCCAGAGCAGAGCAGATGGGCTAGAAACAGCTTTTGTTGCACAGGTTTAAGCAAATGTAGCAATTATGCTGAAATTTGCTTGAAATGAAGATGCTGCTGAAACCCAGGAAAGAGTGCACAAACAGCCTGCAGTGCAGTGTTGAGTGGATAGGTCATGCCTGATCAATGAATGCGTTAGTGCTGCCCAGTTCACAGCAATATCCTATGCCCATGCTTTCAAGGAAGAGCTCCAGGAGAGACAATTCCCAGTATGCAAGTTTGCAGGTTTATGTGTTTGGTTATTTCTGTGATGTTATCACTGGGAGGGTCACGGAAGATCCCTGTAAGTAGGGTGGTTTTTTCCAACTCATCAGCTGTTTTAGTCTACTGTCCTTAGTTGTGCTGGAAATTCTGACTAGACAGATTTTGTTCCAGCCAAGAGCTCTCCAAAGCATTATTTGTGAACACTCATTCAGAGAAAACCTTAAGATTTGCCTATAGTTGTTTTTCATCAGCATTTGCACCAGTGATACCACTGCGTCTGCCAGAGCGTTGGTGGAGAACACAAGCCTGGCCAGGGCTCATGTGAAAGCATCTGCATGCAAGTTCACAGAGGAGGTTTTTCCCGTCCCCTAATGTCTTTTTACTGGTTTTGCCATAGAAAAGGTAGAAACTGATCCTCAGAGAACATGCACAGCAGGGGATTTCTTCCTATCGCATATCTCTGAATTCTCACCACCCCCTCCCAAACTGCAGCAGATGACTCTTCCTGTGCCTTCATGCCAAGCTCCTACCAAAGTTCACACAGCCTTTGGAAACCAGGTTGGAAACAGGTCATTAGACCACTTTCATAACAGTGAGAAGTGACGTGCTTTTTGGCTTAGCTGAGCATAGTTAACCAAGACAGTCTTCTGAGTGACATTTCTCTGGAGAACTCCCTAAAATCAATTATCTTTTAAGCATGGGTAATCTCAGCCAGAAAGCTGAATGTCTGAGGAGCCAGGAGTTTTTTGTACAAAGAGAAAAATTAAACTATTTGCAGTAAAAATTCCAACACTTACAAGCCAAACTAGTTACAGAGGATACAGAAGCATCACTTTTTAATTAGTCTCTGTCTATGTCAGTTTGTATTTGGTCTCTGTACAACAGACCATCGTCTCACCTGCAGTGAAGAATCTTTGGGGCTTTGCAGTGACAGGAATCTTTTTGCTGCAACTTTTCTTGTTTACCTCTGAAACTTTAATGAAATGGAAATTTGGGGGAGGGGTCAAGGCTTGGGTTTTTTTCCCTTAAGCATTATCTTACTACCTTGATTTAGAAACTTCCAAATTGTGCATATCTCCTGAAGACAGAATTAATAATCATATGATCTGTCTTGGGGAATTGACTGTCACTTTGACAAATGAGATATTAAGTTCTGCCAGGCTGGAGAGCTGAGAGGGTTTGGTGTTTCAGCAGGTGCTGAGTGCTACCCTTGCTTTCTTCTCCAGCATTTCTCAACCCAACCTCCAAAAGTTCCAACCCGTGCAGCTGACTGGGAGTTTTGCTCAAGAACAGCAGGATCTGAAATGCTGCAGGCCAACACTACCTAAAATTCAGAGGCATGACCAGTTCTAAAAGGGGCCAGATATTACAGCTAAGGTGCTGCACTGTAAAGAGGGACAGGTAGGGCTACCCTTACCCTGGAGGCCATGTTTTCTTTATTCTCATATATGTATGTTTAATAACATACATACTGCCCTATCCTATATCTTATACATTATGCAGTAGTTTGTCTATATGGTGTTCCTCCCTGTGTGGAAAGAGTCAGCCCCTAGCAATTTACAGTAAACATGAATGCCCAGGGAGGAACTCTCTGAGTGGGGCTTGAAGGATGCAATAATACTGGGAGCATTTACTCTCTCTGTTACTACCGCAGGCTGTGCTTAGGTGCTTTTCTCCTTGCCTAAGTATATTGATATATTTGTTGCAAAGCAGTGACAGGACACAGGCAGAATTGTGGGGTGCCTGACATTCACAGAAGTGCACAGGATGGGGGGAGAGGTCAGGGTCCAACATATTTACCAAACACTGGTTAGCCCCAAGCAGAGCAAAACATGTCACTGTGCTGAGTAAGATCCTTTCCCAGGCTAACTCCTCTCATCCTTCCACTTGTCCTTGGCCCATGGAACCAGTTTCACTGCTAGCCAAACTCTGTGTCCCTAAGGATGCTCCCCTGCTCTGAACACCTGCAACACCAGCTCTCTCTGTTCTCTCACATGCTGAGGCATCATGTCTGGTGCTTTTATGGGGATGGTGGCAGCAACAACAGCATTTTCTGTTCCCAAGTTTTGAACATCCGCCAAGGACCAGAGCTGCAGCACCCTGACACTGTGTGAAACGGGGCAGCTGGAGGTGTCCAGGGTAGGCTGGGAAAGCAGCTGTACTCACACCCAAAGCTGAGCCCACTGGTGGGGCAGAAGCTGAACTACTGGTTCATTGCAGTGGGGCCAGGAGCCTGCACTTGTCTGTTCCGACATCCAGCCTCGGACAGGTCACTGCTCTTTGGGATGCACAGAGCCTGCGTGACCAGGTGCTGCTGAATCAGGAGACAGCCACCTCTCAAACTGCTGCTAAAACCTCTCAAACTCACTGCTGTCCTGCCCAAAACCTCCCCTCATTCCCCAGCAACCTGACTGCATTTTTGGCCAGGAGCACAGCAGGTAACAGCTGCAGTGAGTCTGTCTCCAAACACATACAGGACTTAAGCAAAGCATCCACTAATAGCAAAGCCCTGCTCTGAGGTTTACCTTTTTTTTTTTTTTTTTAATTTCCTTAACTACTTCACTGATTTTCTACCATTTTGGGATGTCTTTTTCCAATTAAAATGAGCTTATATTCTTTGGGGCACAGAGCAAGAAAGATTTCAACATTCCCTGGGAAAATTGAGCTTTTTAGACACTTTTTCTCAAGTTTTGGTCATGGATGGGATTGTGCTTCTTCTTTATTAACCAGCAGGTATGTCTGGTGGGACACCACAACCCTCTAGGTAGTGCAGGTGTGGGTGTAAGGTGTGACTGGATCCTTGTTGGCAGCGCCTCGTGTTCTGCTTTGCCCTGGAATTCTCTGAAAGAACATAAACTCTCTTGCTCATCTCTTTCACTGCAAATTTTTATCTCAACTTGAGATAAGGCTCAAAGTCTGAAAGCTGAAATTATTTAATTACAGCTGTATAGAGAGTAAATGAGAGTGTGCTCTCAGTCACAACCCCTGCAGTTGAGATAATAAGAGAATTTCCATTACACCCTTCTTTTCTGTCTCAGAAAAGTCTGAACAAAATCTTTCACTCTCTTTGAATGGCTGTAATTAAACCGGTACAGTGCTCAGGATTTTAGCTACACCCCAAGCTGAGGGGCAGTCTCTGCAGAGACCATTCTTGCCTCTGAAAGCTGCTGTCATCAGACTAAGAAATACCTTCTGAAAACCAAAATTACCAACATGCAATATACACTGGTATGTTGCTCTTCATGAAGCATCTACATGAAATACTGAATCTAATTGGCCCCTGGAAAATTGCTATCATACTTAGGCTGTAATCAAACCACAACTTCAGGCAAATTGTGATGACTTTAAACGGTCAATCCAGCTGTTAAACATCTGGCAAATATGCACTGATTAAGAAAAAAAAGTGTTTGTTTACTTTCATCTGAACACCTCTACTTTCTCTGTTGCCTGTGTCACGTATGGAAGAAATTCCAACTCAACTGTTAATTTAACCCCTCAAATTCTAGGGTTACAGCTGTTTTCTGTCAAATACAAGCTTCTGTTAAATGGTCTTTATTCAGCTTTCTGCTTTCCAGTGAGGTAAGAGTTAAGAACGTGGGGTCAGTGATGCTGGATGGGGCTCTGAAGACCTGACAGAGTGAATGGCATCGTTGCCTGTATGACAGGGGCGTTGGAACTGGATGGGCTTTAAGGTCTCTCCTAACCCCAGGCCATTCTATGATTCTGTGATTCTATGACTCTGTGATTCTATAACTCTCTGATTCTGTGATTATATGAATCCACGCTCTATGATTCTACGACTCTGTGATTCTATGATTCTGTGATTCTATGATTCCATGCTCTATGATTCTGTGATTCTATGACTCTCTGATTTTCTGATTCTATGATTCTGTGATTCTGTGATTCCACGCTCTATGATTTTATGATTCTGTGATTCTGTGATTTTGTGATTCTGTGATTCTACGATTCTGTGATTCTATGATTCCACGCTCTATGATTCTATGACTCTGTGATTCTATGATTCTATGATTCTGTGATTCTGTGATTCTATGATTCCACACTCTACGATTCTATGATTCTGTGACCAGCCACCTGCAGATGTGCTGGTCTCTCAGGTACCAGCCTGCACAGCTGCCAGGGTGATCCAGCACCCTCAGGCCACATGGGAAGGTCTTCAGGACTGGGCTCTGCCTTGTTTGCATCTTTGTTTTACACGAAATGTGGAGAAAAATGGGAAAAGTCAAGGGTTGGTGAGGGCTGTTGCAGTTGCTGGTTCTGCCCTGCCATGGACACTCTGCCTGCTCGTGCCATGATTAATTTCTTATCCCAACACAGGATATTGGTACTGGGACTGGAACATGGCCATGCTAACTTTATTTTTTCATTAAACTAAACAAATTAGTCTCAAAAGATACATTGTGATCCAAAAGGGGCATTACCATTTTTTAGCCAATTTTCTTATTGCTGCTGTAAAAGTATGAGGAGGTGCATTATAGGGATATAGTTTAAAACCATGCCAGCAGAAGAATTTAGATGTTGTCCAAAATTAACAAATCCAAATGTTATTTCTCCCAGAGGTTAGATGGTATAATTTTAATTTTTTTCCATCATATTTAGGTAGTGCTTTCCATAAAATCTGCAGCCAAGGAAACTTTTGAATAATTTTAGCCGTTATTAAATTTAATTTTAGGGACAATTATCAAAGTATGGCTAGCACATATAGCAGAGTGAGAGTTTATGCACTTTTATTGGACAAGTAGGAGCTGGTGTTTGTTTTTCCTGGATTACAAGGAGTCTCGGTTTCAAGACATGTCCACAAACACCATTGCTCCTGGGGACAGTTTTAGCCTGCCAGCTGTGCATATCCACGGATTTAGCATCTTCAGAGGCTGCTGCAGCCTGCAGAGAAAGGCACTGGAGGCTCCATCAAGAGCAGAGACCAAGCCATGTGGCACCAAAACTATCTGAAGAAAGGAGCAAAGGAAAATGAGAATAATCACCTTTGTAAAGCTGTTCTCACATGTGAGGAACCAGATGATGATACATGATGCCACCTGTGCTGTTCACAGATCTGTTTTCATTTAAAGTTTTCACTTAGGTAGGTGGAGCAGTTTCTCCCCTCCTCCAATTAAAAAAAAAGGTTAATCTCAAACTTTATTTCATCTCCAGCCATAAAATGCTGTCTTGTGGCTGCATGTGGATGACCAGAGCATTACTTCTTGTCACAGTGCCAGAAGGGCAGGAGGATGGCAAACTGAAATTCGGTTTGCTATTGCCACAATGTTTTCCCCTTTGCTTACCCTGTGTTGACAATGGGTATGAAAGCAGTCTGCAGATACATCAGTATCTCACTTTTCTCTGTCCATCCAAATGTGTTGGCAAGTCAATTTATGAAGGCTAAATTATAAGCAGTACACAAGAGATGGAAAAGTCTTTATTGGATAAAACAGGCCGTGCAGGGTACGGCTCTCTGCCTGAGAACTTATCTGATGCCAGGCTGACAGTATTCCTGCCCAGCGGAAATTATTAGTCTTTGAAAGGGGTATGTAGTGAAACACATTGAAAAAGGCAGCACAAAAGATGTCCTGCCTGCTCCACAGTTATCACAGGTAGCTACACCACGCTGTGTGACAACTGTGGAGGAAAGCCACTCGGGGCTGGAGATGTGCCAGCCTCCAGGACAGATCACAGAGCGTATCTGATGATGGTGCCATGTTTCCTATGGGTGGATGTGACTAATCACAAAAACAGGCATGCAGGGTCACACCAGCACAATTAGTTTTCAAAACTCTCAGTGGTCACAGAGTGTACATACACAATTTTATCCAATTAACTAAAATTAGTTTTGTACATTGCGTGCCAGGGGTGTTTCTAAGGCTCTAGGGGTGAAGGATGGAATGATCACTCTGGTTCAGCAGGCTGTTAGGGTTTGAAGCCCTGATTTAACAAGGCACTTTAACACATGCATAAATTAAAGCATTTGAGAAGTCCTGTCGTTGACAGTGGGACTACTTAGGTGCTTCAAGCTGAATAACTGCTTAAATGTTTTGCTGAATATGAAAATGTTGAGTAAATGTGGCACAGCTCTGGAGCTTTTAAACGTCATGTCAGGCAGAGCAAACACCATTAATGAGCACCAAGTTCCTGTCAAAAGGATACCCTGCTCCTCCAGAGCAAGGCAAATTTTGAAGTGGTGCTGCTGTGTGGGAGCAAAGTCAGATCTGACTGTAATTCTCTGCACACTTACTTTTGCTTGTTGCAAAAGTAAGAGATTGCCTCTCATCTCCTCTTTGGTAGCAGCTTCTTTTTGTTAGAAACAAAACCTTAAAAAGCCACTCATAATCTAAGCTCAAATTCTTGAAATTCTTGTGCAGTTTCATTCAAATTAGGGGCCATTGTGTGTTCAATCCCATTTAAGAGTTGGATTCATAATCCCATCCCTTCCACCTCAGAATATTCGGTGATTCTTAGGCTTATGTGATTCTTAGAACATGTCCAAGATATATTGATCTGCTGAGGAACCTCAAAGGCTGCAAAATCCAATGACAATTCATTTTTTGTTTCAACAGATTGAGTAAGAAGCCAGGGAGGGGCAGGGGTGGAACATTTCCATGCCTGATATTGCATCCATGAATCCAGCCCTTTGTTCAGCTGGGGGCTGCATGCTGACAAATGTGCTGCTTCCTGAAAGCCATAACATCTTTGTCCTGTGTCCAGGTGTGGGAAGGAGGATACAGACTGGGGCAGCCTGTTTCTAAAAAGGTTTGGGGGGGGGGGGTTTAATCATTTTAAGATTAAGAAAGGAACCCAAAATCTCAAGACATGCTTAGGATCTAAAGGACTCCAGCTCAAGAAAATGTTAGAGCCTCTTTTCATCCCCCTGCAAGCCATCTTTCTCCCCCACTGAAGCCTGGTTCGATCAGCTATTATCTGTCCTTTTTCACAGACACTGCCTTGTTTTTTCTTTCTGAAATCTTCATGAGCATTAGGTCTACTGCAAGCTACAGATTAGGTAGTTGTGTGTGTATTGAGATACGGTGTCAGCCTTCTCCTTGGCTGGACACAAGGCCAGTTTTGTGACACTGTCAGCCCAGGAACGGTAGTACCCTGAATGCTGAGTTCTCACATATTGTCACATTAGATCGTTTTACCCTTGAATTGCCTCAAGACGCAAGATAACACCTAGCCAGCCTATCAGTTTCACACAGCAGTTCCCAGTTTCAAAATCAATAGGAGGTAAGGAGAGGGTAGCTGGGTCCCATGGAATTTGACAGCTTGGTATTGAAGCACAGCACGCACCTCTTAGCAAGAAAATGTGGGACTTGGCTTGAAATAAACATCATTTTTTCGGTGCAGTGGTAGAGCTCAAAAATTGAAGAAAAAACACCTAGCAGCTTTTTTAGAGAACAAAAGATTCTTCAAGGGTGTTATAAATAAGAATGGAAGAGCTTAGAAACAAAATACTGGATCACAAGTCTTAGACATGAGCTTAGACGCTGCTCATAAAACTACTGAGGAAAAGCTGTTCTTGTCTCTCCACCTTGGTCTGATCATCCACGCTGCAGAAAGCCACTTGTCTGACTTCTCTCCTGATTCAAACCTCACGAGCACTGCCCACAGCAGTCTAGCAGGGTACCCAGTTGATGTTTGAGATCTCCAGCACTTGGACCAACGAGTGAGTGTCTTCATTACTGGCTTATAAAGTCCTTTTTTAAATTTTTCTCCTGTTATAATGGACGTTCAGGTGTTTCTTTCTGCTGTGTGCCATAGCTCTGCCAGGACATGAGAGCACAACCCTCTGGACCACTTGGTGGCCAGAAGCTGCACCTGGCAGGGACCGACCAGATCCTGGTTATAATTCTTATTCCTAAATAAGCAGACAAAGCTTGTAATATACCAAGTGTGCCATGCTCTGGAATTGCACTTTATCCCTTGAGCCATCATGGACCAAAGTCTGCTCCACGAAAAATAACAAGATGGCTTGGATATGCCAAAATTTCAACATTCCCTCTTCTTTTTTTTTTTTTTTTTAATTAGATCATAACTGTTTCTCAAATTCAACTTGAAATGGAAAATTATATCCTTTAATATGAAACTTCATTCCTCTTGAAATACACTTTTTTCTTTTTTTTTAACAGGAAAAAACAGGCCTACAGAGAAGCAGCTAATATGTTTTTACAGCTGTAGCTGTTAAAGGACACATTCACAGCCCAAGTAGGATCCAGTGCACAGTGAAGCCGACACAAAGCCACTGAATGAAATGGGCCTTAGACAAGCTGTGAAGCTCTCTGGAGATAGCATATACTTGGATATCAGAAATAATATTTCACCAATGGTGAATGACTGAAAAAGATAAAATCACACTACTGCTTTGCCACCTAGTTTCTGACCAGCCTTAGAGGAACAGACTCTGTGTTGTCAGAAAGCGCTGGGCTGTAACTCCACTGCTCATCCAGGTGTACTGGACAGTGGTTATTTAACTGGGAGGGGAAGGGACAGATGGGAATAGTTTCTCATCTTGCTGAGCAAGATTCTTCCCAACTCACCTGTCAATGTCTGGGGTGAGTCTCTCAGCAGCCTTGGGGAACACAAGGGGTATCACTGTTCTGGTCTTCAGAAGATGAATGTTGCAGCAAAGGGGCCATTGTCTCAGTCTGTGCAGTGCCCTGTTCCAACTCCTGTCCCACCTCTGCTAGCAAGGGGCCATTTAGAGAAGAGCTGAACTCGCAGCATCCCTGGAAATCACAGAACCACAGAATGGGTCAGGTTGGAAGGAATCATCAAGGGCCATCTGGTCCAACCTCCCT